>WSFP011580338.1:0-10512 GCA_009831015.1 Picea engelmannii | reverse complement strand
AAAAAAAAATCTCTCGTATTTAATATTCAGTGTATGTTTATACCTCTATCATAACATACCTTTAATTTAATTTAAATGATATTTTTTCAATAATCCATCCCTGTTAAACAGAAGACCCTCTACCTCTTTTAATGCTGTATGTTTTAGTTTTCAACCCAGCTAGATATATAATCCCAACTCTACAACTCTAACTCAAAATATGTTTTCGTTTTCAACCCCACTATATGTATAATCCCAACTCTATCTCAAACTATTGTGTAAAATCATGACATGATAATTCACTTCATGTGATTCCACAACGCTTTACTAACTTTTAATTTATTTCATAGTAACTATAATATGTCGAGTTAATTTGTGCGGACTTTGGCTTTTAAATGTTATTTTAGAACTCTGTGTGGAAAATAGTGAGATGATGCCACTTTGGAGGTTGAATAAGCCCCACATGAGATGATGCCACTTTGGAGATTGAATAAGCCCCACATGAGTGAAATTAAATAAACCCTATATACTTCTTACCACTTTCTCGAAAGAAATTAAATTGTAATACTCTTATCATTGGACTTTACTTTATGTTGTACGTGTTCAACACTTATTACTTTATGTTGTACGTTGGATTTTATTTTTGCACCGAAGGATTTTGTTTTCAATAATATCTAAGGAATTTAAAGCAATAAAAGTCACTTAGAATTATTTATTTTTAAACTTTATTTTATATTATTTAATTTTGAATTACGTATTTTATATTATTTAATTTTGTTTGAACATCCTGTTCCATTGCATTTTGCCAACTGTGGATTTTTATTTTTTCATTATTATAAAAAAATAAACTTAAGATTATTTCCAAAAATAATATATTTTTTCATTTGTATTTTTATTTACTCATTATTATAATCATTATTATAAAGGGACATTGCATTTTGCCAACTGTGGATTTTTATTTTTTCATTATTATAAAAAAATCCTTTTTTATTTTTATATTTACTTTAAATATAATTATTAAAAATAAATCTCCTTTTTTATTTTTATTTTACTTATTATTACAATAATTTTTAATTCTTAATTTTTTTTTTTATTCAACATATTTTTTTATCTATTATATATATATATATATATATATATAATTATCTTTTATTTTATTTATTATTATAATAATTTTTTATTTTTTATTTTTTTAGTAACATACTTTTTTTATATTTATTTTATTTGTATTATATTTATATTTATTTATTTTATTATTTTTATATAAAGTTATATTTTTTTATTTATATATTGTTTTTAGTTGAAAATAAAGTTAAAAATTAATAATTAATTTAAATAAAGAATGGATTTTGCTCCGCTCTAGCCACCTTTGCTATTGGTGCTTCTTCATTTGCTGAGTCAACTTGTTCTTCAACGGTAGCTAATGGGTCTGGAACTGTGAGGTGGTCACCCTGCACTGGATCCACACCTGGAATTGGATTTGGGCCGAACACAGATCAGAGCAGTCATAGTGCATAGCGTTGAATAGATCACACTTATTTAATAATCGTTAAAGTATTAATTAATCAAAGGAGAGCGGGCCATAAGGTAATTTTCTCTCGGGATCATCTTATCTTCGCAGTTTACCTTGACTACTTACCTTGCCTTCCGTTCGATGAATCAAATAAAAATCAATCCGTTGTCTTTCAGTTCATTCGTTTCAATGGTTGATACAGGTCAATCGGAACAGGATTGGTAGACGCCAATCGATCCGTGGAACGGAGAAAGCAACAAAGCAAGCATAGACAGTTCCTGTTGATTCAGCAGTTGTAGTTGTTCCGGTTTCATATCCACTATTTTATTTCATATCTCTATACAAATGGACCAATCTGATCCACTCTATCTGCAGATCTAATGGACGGAATTAGTAGTTAACTTATACTAAATCTTCTTACCAAGCTCTTGTTACTAAGGGATTAACCCTTTCCTAGGCCATGGCATTGACATTTATACATGTTTTCCTTTAGGCTAGAGGATCCCATTCAAAGAAGGGGTGAGAACCAGTTCTTCCAGGAAGCAGTGTGTCTCAGAATAGCTAAAGTCGATAGACCTTCCTGTACTGGAGGAGAGCGGTAAGTTACATTCCCTATCGATTGGTTGGAGAGAGGGAGTTTCTATGCGCTATTTCCTTGGATGGAGGTAAGGATGGATGGGGCGAACCTATAAACCGATCTCATACGGATTTTGATCTGTTCGAACCACTGCTAATTCTAGGTAAACTACGGGTCCTTCCGTCCTGCCTTGCCCTGATTTGCTCCTCCTTGCCGCCCTGCCAATCAATGTGCGGTTCGTTGGCATCTTTATATCTATTCTATTTGTATTATATTTATATTTATTTATTTTATTGTTTTTTATCATAAAGTAATAATTTTTTATTTATATATATATTTCTTTTTAAAATAAAGTTAAAAATTAATAATTTTTTAAAATAAAGAAAAAAAAAACAAGTGTATCATAAAATAAAATTTGAATTTGGGAAAGGGATCCCCTCAACCACTTAAGTTTCATTTAACTACACTTAATATTAATTCCCCATTAATATGATTTTTTTTGGTCCGTTCTAAGACCTCCACAATATTCATTTCATTTATTCATGATTGTATTATTTGTATTATATTTATATATATTTATTTTATTTAACTTATTATTATAATAATTTTTAATTCTTAAATTTTTATTTATTAAACATTTTTTTATATCTATTTTATTTATATTATATTTATATATATATTTTTTTATCATAAAATTATATATATATATTTTTTGTTAGTTGAAGATAAAATTAATAATTAATAATTAATTGAAATAAAGAAAACAAGTGTATCATAAAATAAAATTTGAATTTGGGAAAGAGATCCTCTTAACTACTTAAGTTTCATTTAACTACACTTAACATTAATTCCCTATGATTTTTCTGTTCCTTCAAAGACCTCCACAATATTCATTTCAATTATTATAATATGTTTTTTTTTCAATTTTCTTATATATATATTATAAAAAATTATAATTATAAAATGAGTTATATATATTGTCACATTATTTCATTATTTCTAGAACCCTGAAATTTCGGATCATAACCTTTAACCTTGTATTATGCATCAAAGGCTCAGGGCTGCCGAACCAAACTTGTATTATAAAGAACCTTTGATTGAGCTCTGTCTCTCGGGTGCTGTGGAGTTCTTGCCTGCCTTTAGGGCCCTTCCAAAACCGTGCACAAGACTGACTCTGCTACATGCAACTGCCTCTTTTCTTTTACAAACTTCCCAAATCCCTAGTTTCAGTTGTTGATCCACCTGCCTCTCCCTTATAATAGGTAAATAACAAGGTTTTGGAAGCAGGACCAATCAAAAGTGCCAGGTCCTGTACCCTTCCTACTATCTATATCTATATAAGGCGACTACTTCCTATGGGGCATCACTGTGAGTATTGTATCCATGATCTCAAAACAAATGCCCTTAGTCTCATCCCAGATGATACTTTGTAACATCTCAACCCTCTTCAAAGTCATCACAAAATATTATTATTATTTTATTTTAATATTTTTTAAATATTATGTTTTGGATTCACAAAATAATTTACCACACAGTTTAACATAACCAGGTACAAGGATTGATTTTTAGATTAACAATATTATTTACGACCCAGTTCACATAAGAAGGTATAAGGATTGAGCTATTGCAGTTCACATAAGAAGGTATAAGGATTGAGCTATTGCATGTGGTTGAATATTCATATTTAATACATTTGAATTCAAGTGTTTGAATTTAACTAGATTGCAGATTCTGTCCCTCCAATGGACATGGACCAAATCAATTGTTAATTTTGGTTGGCTTTGCAAATTCAACTGTTGACTTCAGTTGACTTTGTTCGAAATTGACAAAATCTACAATCTACCCATTTAACGATAAATTGAAATATTAGTTAACCCCTCAATTGAATTGGAGTGGATCATATTTCCTTTTAAGTCGGAGAGAGCATTCTTTTTATACACCTGAGCCGTACATAGATAGTAAAGCAGAAGGTGAGGCATCTGCGTACCCTGTCACCGTTACATACCTACGGATTTGAGTGTCCATCGAGCTTCCGATCTAATCGATTATGGCTTGGATATGCTTGTGAATGATTGTTTATGGGATTATAGGTTCCATTTTTGTAATGCCGTTTTTTTTCTAACAATTTCCAGGTTGGAAACTAGTTTGAAACCAGTATGTAATATTATTTGTTTCCCTATGCTCGATGCTTGGTGTTGTCAAAACCTGTTTTTAGGGTTAGTAGAGTGTGCATTCAATCTAGGACATGGAGTTTTCTTTCTGTTGCTGTTCTGTTTTATTCATCTTATAATTTTTAAGACACCTAGTCTTTATGGCATTTTATTAGGGAACCATAAAAACTTTAATATAAACAAGGAAAATAACTACAAAGCAACTAGTCCACTAGCTGCAAATTATAAAAAAAAGCCAAACCAAAATTAAAATGCAACACATCCTACAACTCCAGTACCGTTGACTTTGAACTATTAAGAGTCAATCGCGATCGTAAGTCATGATCAAAGAACTCGGCTAACCAGGCTAACCATCAATTTCATGGCCTGCCATGCAAAAAGAAACAAACTATGCCATTATGTCTAGAAAATTCAATAGAATTATAAAAGAGCTATCTGCGATGGTACAACATTTGTACTAGGTTTATAGTATAGGCTTATAGTACATGCATGTAAAATCAAAATTAAGGTAATGTAAATATCAAAATTAAGGTTAAAAAATCTTATAAGGTGAGTAACTTAAACAGCCCAGCTTTCCAATAGAAGGTAAAAACTGTCTTTGGTAAAGACAAGGTTAATTGTGTGATGTAACCCGAATAACAAGTCATTTTCTTGACTATTTGCATCTAAATATATTTAAATTAAGGACTCTGCAAGCATGTATAAAATAAGATAATTTGTCTAAAGGGGTTGGATTTAATGGTGGAAAGAGAGGAGTTTTTTATCCTTGGGCAAGGTTCAATTCTAGTGAGGGTTTTATTTGGAGCCATGGGGGCACCTTGAGGTAGTGGTCGGATGTGTGGTTGCACCCAAAGATACTATATTAAATGGTACGTGACCCGTGCACACATAAGTGGATCAAAGCCCACCCCCATGTCCTTCAAATTGTACTAGAGGGTACAGCTTTGGAAGCTAGCATCCTTGACTTTCATGGGTCAGACCATTGGCCTATCCAACTTTGGTTGGACATCTCGAAAACTCCAGGTCGAAAACCCTTTAGACTCGAGCAATTATGGCTCAATCACCTAGACTTCTAGTAGAACGCTCACACCTGGTGGAGGGAGGCAGTTGTGTCTAACGACGCCAAGATGTATAGGTTTCAACAGAAACTCAAGAACTTCAAACAGAAACTCAAAACCTGGAACAAACAAAATTTTGGCAACATCTTTGAGGCCCAAAGACATCTAACAGAGAAAATGAGTACCGTCCAAAGAAAAATCCAAGATAAAGGTTTATCTGAAGACCTCAATTCATAGGAAGAGGCAAGAAAAGCCCAAGAAGAAATCTTATGGAGGCAAAAGTCCCATATCCAATGGCTCAAAGAGAGTGATAGAAAAACCAAGTTCTTCCATAGATCCACCATCCAAAGAAGACATGTCAATCGTATCACTCAACTTATCTCAAAAAATGGGAAAACCCTACACACCCATGAGGAGATGGAAGAAGAGTTGGTCACCTATTATCAAGACCTCTTGAAGGAGCCTCAAAAGGACAGAACTCAATCCATCGCCTAGATCACGCAGCACCTACCCTCCCTAATATTAGAAGAATAGAACGTGGCACTGACATGGCCCATCACACTAGAAGAAGTTGATCAGGCACTCCAGGACACCCCCAAGGGAAAATCCCCGGGGCCAGATGGATTCACTTTAGATTTCCTCCATCACTGTTGGCCAATGCTCAGAGAAGAAGTTTGGGAGATCATTGAAGACTCCAGACTTTCAGGTCAAGTCATCCTGGCCCTCAATGCCACTTTTCTTACCCTCATCCCTAAACAAGACCTTGTCAGCCACCCCAAGCAGTTTCGACCGATCTCCCTCTACAACATTATCTACAAGCTCCTAAACAAGGTGATAGAAAGGGGACTGAAGCCTATCCTCCCCTTCATCATATTGCCAGAACAATCAAGGTACGTGGAAGGAAGACAGATCTTGGACATCATCATCCTCTCTCATGAAGTTATACACTCTTTACAAAATACTTGTATTCTAGGTATGCTCTTAAAACTGGACCTCTCCAAAGCTTTTGATAAGTTAAGTTGGGACTATATGTGCACAATGCTTCTCGCCTTTGGTTTCGACCCCTCTTGGGTAGACTGGATCTTGAACCTCACCTCTTGGATCCTTGTCAATGAAATTCATTCTCACCCTTTCTCCCCCACCAGAGGAATCAAGCAGGGGGATCCTCTTTCCCCATTCCTCTTCATTATCTTGGCAGAAGGCCTCAGTCGTTCCATTCAAGTTGCGGTAGCAAACAAAACGATAAAAGGGATTCCCCTGCATGGCATCCAACCTCTGATCTCACATAGTCAATTTGTGGACGACACTCTGATGATGGGCTCCCCCACAGTCCATGAGACCCACACTTTCCTTTCCATCATCCACACCTTCCATGAGGCTTCTGGGATGGAAATCAACAAGGTGAAATCCTAAATAATTTTTTTCAACACTCCCTTGCCGATTCATCTCCACATCTCTAAAATCCTGGGTTTCACCCGAATCTCCCTTCCATCCAAGTATCTCAGAATCCCCCTCCTAGATAGAGCCCTTAAAAACAACTCGTGGGAAATCCTCCTCACTTCCTTTTCAAAAAGAATTTCCTCTTGGACTTATCAAGCTCTTAACCTCACCAGTCGCCTCATCCTTCTCAAATCAGTCCTACAAGCTCTGCCTGTCTATACCTTCTTAGCCTTTGCAACCCCTAATTTCATACTCAACGCCATCAAAGCATTGCAAAGAAAATTTCTATGGCAGGGGCTCAAAGGGGGGAAGAAATGTGCTTTAATAAGCTAGGAAAATATCTGCAGACCTAAGCTACAAGGGGGTTTGGGAATCATAGACCCCTCAATTGTGAATAAAGTACTCAATGCCAAGATCTGGTGCAGATGGATGAAAAGACCTCAGGACCTCTGGGCCAGGCTATGGCAAAGAAAGTATACTCCCAATGCAACAGAAAGAAGCCTCATTCGCTGGAATGAAGATATCGCAGGTTCCCTGATATGGATAGCTACCAGGCAAAATCGCCACCTTGTAGTCAACCACGCCTTCTGGGAAATATGGAATGGTCAGAATGCCCTCTTTTGGAATGATTCTTGGCAACAATCACCAGTTTTAGCGCAAGAATAATGGGTCGTTACCTTATGCACCTCAGCTACTCAAGAAGGACTGACAAGAGTGGCAAACTACTGGAGGGACAACCGACGAATGTCACCTGGAGATGTTGGAATTCCAACAAAGAAGAACTACATGTCGAAGCACAAGTGGACCTTCATCCTTGGAACAGCATGATCAATGCCCGAAAAAATCCCCTCATGCAAGGTGAGGACAACATACGCTAAGGAAACTCACCAAGGGGCACTTTTAACATCCAACAGGCCTACGCTATAAAATCCAATCTCTATCTTCCTTCCCCAAGGAATGTCTGGTGCAAAATCTGGTCTCTGAAACACTGGCCAAAAATCAACTTCTTCCTTTGGTTGGTGGCACACGGAAGCATTCTCACTTGGGATAATATAACTAAAAGGGGATTTACAGGATCGTCTATTTTCCCTCTTTGTTTGGCAGAGGCAGAAACCATGAATCACATTCTTAACACCTACCCCTTCAGTGCCAAAGTTTGGGATCACTACGCAACCATTATGTGCACTTCAGATCATAAGAGGGATAGCATAAGAAACACCATCGAACAATGGAGAGATGTGGATTTTCAGTCACCGGTCCTAAATCCCATCTGGCAGCTGCTCCCTGGTTTTATCCATTGGAAACTATGGAAGGAAAGAAATCGATGAATCTTTAGGAATCCCTGGAGCAATTGGTAGCACGGATGGACCCAAATCCATCACAACATAATGGAAACAATCATATTGCAACATTGGTCTAAGGTGGACCTAACCTTCCCCACCCAAGAACAAAGCATCATGAATAACTAGAAACTCATCAACAATCAAATTCTGCCCCCCCCTCCTCGTAGTCTTCCTAGAGGGGATATTCCTTCCCAATGGTTCCCCCCTCCACCGGACTTTATCAAGGTAAAATTTTATGGAGCTTCCAAAGGGAACCCGGGAGTGGCAAGATTTGGTGTGGTTTCTCAAAATCATGAGGGGAACATCATTCTCATCATCATAGGCAATTTAGGCCACACCACAAACAATGCAACATAACTATGGGGGATAACGATAGGGTTACGACTAGCCACAGAGAACAACTACAACAAAATCATAGTGGAAGGAGATTCTCAAGTCATTCTCAACCTCTTTCGGAAAGTCCTGAACGGTGCAAATCTAGAACAAATTTCTCCCTGTTGGCGACTTTCTCATAGTCTAAGGACAATCGCAACTCTTCTCCATCCCAATCAGGCTTTAATCCCTTCCCATGTGAGGAGAAAAGAAAATCAAATTGCAGACGTGTTGGCCAATATTGGAGTAGAGGAAAGGGACCAGATCTTCTTTTCCAGGCCCCTACCCACCAGATGCACCCTATCTTTCAGAGATGCCAGACAAAAGCTCTAACCATCAACAACTCCCCGGATGGGGTGATAGTGGGAACCACACGTCCAGAGGAGCATCCAGGAGAGAGCCACCATGGAGTCAACCATGTGACAGATGCGTGCCTCCCCCTCCTGCCACCTTAATGATTTTAAGTCGACATTGCATGAGACATGGCGCCATTAATCTCAATGTGCCCTGCTCTTCCTTGAGGTCCCCTCGATGGACCAACTCCATTGTTCTGATTTCACTCTACACATGTGTTGGTTTTGTGGATTGATCCATCTCCTCTGGTTTTATGAATTGCACCAGATGTGTTGGTTGCCTCATTCTCTTCTGGTTGATTTTTCCAAAGCTTGGCCTCCTACCCAGTAGCTCCTTTTCCTGTTGTCACTCCCTCCTGGTTGTTTCCACCCTCTTTGTGTTTCAAATATTCCAAGGCAGAGAGGTAATTCCAAATGAGGTTCGACATGGCAGACCAACCAACCACTTTTGGCCCTTCGCCCCCCACCTGCACCCTCCCACACTTCCTCTTCCTCGTCCCCTACCTCGTCCTCCTCTTTGGTGCCATTGAATCACACTCCCAATAGACTCCCACCCCTTTCATCGTCGTTTTCTTACAGGATGGAGTGGCTTGAATTATCATGGAACTCTCTAGGATTCAACCCAGGACCCCTCGAAAATTTGGCCTCTACATCGCACCCAGTTCCAGTGGCTCCTCCCAACTCGTTGGCCCACTCACCCTCCTAGTCTCTTCAAGCCCTACTACTCGGTGCTCATTCTCAAGATGACTACTTTGAAGAAAGCCAGGATTCACGTCAGCGGCCTCACTCCCACGCCGAGCCAGAATTTGAAATGCAAACAGGCCTCACACTGTTGCAAGGCTTGGTCTTTGACTTGCGTCAGGACATGGATGACCTTCGGGTTCGACTGGAGATTCTGGATGGAAAAGCATCACAATTCCTGCAATTTCTCTCAGCATTGCAGGGTGCTCACCACCCCCCAACAAAATAACCTCATGCAGCAGGAGTTGAGACACCAATATTGGCACCAGCCCCCCACTAGGGACTTCAGAGAATGGCACACTAGGCCAAGAGGATAATGCACCACCAGTCTAGCCAGAGGACGCAATGCATATGGATGGGACACCAGTCGAGGAGGAGTCAGATCCTCTTGGGGACTCAACACTCGACGCCTCCTTCATGGACGTGTGGCTACACTGTAGCCCCACTAAGTGATATGTACAGGTGTCTACTTTATTATGCTACGTGTTTAACTGTGGTTTTGTCTCATGGATGCCATCTATATTAGCTATTGTCTATGTCTATTGTTGTTAAGTTGGTCACCCTTAGGGGCCTGAATTTTGCCTTTGTTATATGTCAGTAGAAATTTTGCTATGTTTGGTAGTTTAAGATTTAAACTTTGGAACTGTCTGGCTGGTTGAGCTCGTTTCCCCTTGGGGCAGATCAGTGTTTACAGGCTGGAACAAAGGGAGGACTTTGTAAACTCTGATTTTGGAAGATTTTTTATACAATCTTACTTATAAAAAGAAAAAGAAAAAAGATAATTTTATAGAATCTTGATTTTCTAGACATAAAGAAAAATCTAGTATATATTTACTGTGAAAATAAATCAATACAGAGAAATAATTTAAATTAAAGAAACTTATTATTATTACTTTGAATAATGTTTAAGTGTTACTCTTCCCTTCTTAAATGCACACTACACAAAATTAACTACACCAAAAAAA
>WSFP011580321.1:0-10512 GCA_009831015.1 Picea engelmannii | reverse complement strand
CTATTAACCAAGTTTGACCAAATCACAAATTTTCATGTGAAAATTTACATGTGCTAACTGAACCTTTTTTCAAGTCAATCCACACATAGCAGAAAATGTTTGATAGCCTGGATGGAAATAATTTACTGCACTATAATGGGTGGGCATGGCTGCAATGGAACTATATGTTAGATCTTCAACATTTCTCATGTTAGAAAGATGATGCTTATTAATAAAGCATAATGTTTGTCTACCATGTTTAACAATGCAGTTTGATCAGGACTATTGAAACCAAAAGAAATAAATGACATACTTTATGAGTTTTCTTTTTAGGAAAATAAAGCAGAGGAGATAGTTATATTAAATTACACTTTATTTACAAAAGGATTAGAGGCCAATTCTAACAAGCCTAGGCCAATTCAAAATCCTCTAGGTAATGACTTTCAAACAATCTAAAACAATGCATGCTATTAACAGGAAAATTCTAGATCTTCTTCCCTTGAGTCTAGGGATCTTTACTATTTAAAATATTCAGAAGTGACTTCTCGACAACAAAAATAAGGGGTGGCTAGAGAATCATTCTTATCGATGCAGAAACTTGTAAATACTTGCCTTTGAGTAGTGTTTGAGCCTCGAATCAAAGCATAGGAAGCATGAAAACAGTAGTCCAAGCATATAGGAAAACAACCCTACGCCCTTTCTAACCTCCAGCAAACTTTTCCCCCCTTGCCTTCCCTTTCAAATACTCTTCCTGACCCCGTTGTTTCCCCTGCTGCTCTCGTCCCTCCCCCTCCGTCAGAAGCCATTGCACCGTCCAATGCCCCTCCTGTCCCCCCCCTGCTTTCACCTCCTCCATTTCTCAGGCTAGGGTTAATCGACCCCCCCTCCAGGACTTTTTTAGCACACCCACTGATTTGTGCAGGGCCCCTCACAGTTGAAAGGTGTGGAAGGCAAAAAGGAGAACATCGTGTTTGGTGCTGGGCGACGGGGTGGGCCTAGAGGATCTGTGCAAGATGTCCACCTGCACTTTGGTAGGACGGATTTCTTACAAAAAACTGTGCTCTCAGTCGCTGGAGGATTGGATCAAGTTAACCTGGTTACCTCTCTTAGGCTATTCGTCGGAGACCCTCTATCTAAGAAAAGGTTGGCTCGGCTTTAACTGTAAGTCACCGGAGGATGCTTCTTTGTTACTCGCTTCCTTTTGGGTCTTCGGTGGCAGCAGCCTTATGCTCAAGCGTTGGAGATTGGCCTTCAACCCGGACACTGATTATTTCCAGCTAAGACAGCTTTGGATCCTCTTGCTGGGACTTCCGCTGCACCTTTGGAATGAAGGAGCCCTAAGAGCGATAGGCAACGCACTTGGCAAATTTATCACCCTTGACACACAGTCACTTCATAGTCCAGAGAGGAAAATAGGCAGAATACTGGTTGAACTGGACGTTACTGCTGGACTACCTGAATCCCTGGAAATCGACTGGAGAGGGCGTAAGCTTCTACAAAAGCTGGATTACCTCGGAATTCCTTTCCGTTGTAATTTATGTCGTGAAACAGGCCATCTCAGAAGAACTTGTCCTGGTAAGATTTCGACCTTCTCTCCTGAAGAAGATGACCTCCACCTTAATCCTCCTGACTATATGGAGGTCGACCCCTCACTTGCTTACCTGGATCCTCCTCCAGACCCACCCTCCTTTCCATCACCTGAGCACACTGAGCAATCTTTGCAGAAGCTGAAACTATTATGTCCTTCCCTCTATTTTTCCCTTTCTGCAGCTGAGAAGGAAGCCACTAATTCCTTCCACTGGCTCTCCTCCCACAACAGTGTTTTTACTCCTTCCCCACAAGTTGCGCCCTCCTCTTCCCCAACCCTGACTGCCCCCACACTTCACTGCCCTCTCCCTCCTAATGTGATAGAAGCTCAACCCCCCGGCGCCTCCCTTGGCTCATCCTTTCTTCCTTCACCTCACCCGGCATTGAAATCTAGCGCTCCACCCTACACTTTGGATTCGGAAGCTGACCAACAGGTGTTACCAGGCTTTAGTCAATCCGAAGGAGATGCAGATTTACTTTTCCATTCTGGTCTGAACCCCTCTCCTTCTTGTGCCCCTCTCCCGGAACTCACTGCACAGTTGTCGGTTTATCGAGGCAGGGAACTCATCACTCCTTCTGCAGAGGCTGGCCCCTCTAACCCACATCGTAATGATGGAAAGCCTTATGCTTGGTCTCGGGGAATTGGAACAGAACTCTCCCCTCTTCAAACCCGAAGCTCCAGAAAAAAGAAGGACTCACTCAACACACAACAATCTACTTCAGATCTTCCCTTACAGGATGGTAAGCCCCTTAGAGCAATGAAGGCCTTGGCAGGCTTTAAGAAATGATAGTGCTCTCCTTAAATATTCAAGGGACCGGAGGCACCCTCAAGGCTGCTTCCTTCCGTAGACTACTGGAGCGTTCTAAGCCCGACATTATCCTGCTTCAAGAGACCCTCTCGACAACACAAAAAGCCAGAGACTTCTTAAATCTATTCCGTCCTTCCTGGTTCTCCTCGGCGGTTAATTCTTTAGGAACTTCTGGGGGACTGCTGGTGGCTTGGGACCCCAGTCTCTTCGATCTGAGACCTTTCCTGACGAGCGAGGGTTTACTTTTAATTGGCAACCACATTGCTACAAAGATGGAGATGGCGATTCTTAATTTCTATGGTCCATGCTCCGAACGACAGGCGTTCTGGACTCAGCTGGCAGATAGTGGGATTCTTTCACTCAAAAATCTCATCATCGGTGGAGATCTAAATATCATTCTTGCTGCATATGAAGCCTAGGTAGGATCCTACCTGCCAGGTCCTTCTGAAGATTACTACAGAGCGTTATTTGCCCAACACAATCTGATTGATGTTAGGCCGTCCAGACTGTCCCCTACGTGGCGGAATGGAAGGATTGGCACTGATGCAATCGCCAGAAGACTTGATCGATTCCTTGTGGCTGGTAATTTACTGTCTTCTCTGGTTCTTCCGTCATCGTGGGTGCAGTTCCCTTACTTCTTCGACCATGCCCCTATTTTTCTGCATCTGAGTTTTATCGAACTACACTGACAGATCCCCTTCAAATTCAATCATGATTGGCTTAAGTCGACTGACTACTCTGATCTTGTTAAATCGGTTTGGTCGGATCCTCTTTTTCTTTCCGAAGAAAACCCCCAGCTCCGACTCACTTGGAAGCTAAGGGTCCTTAAATCAAAAACTAAATCTTGGTTCCTGAGACACAAATCATTTGAACAGAGCCGTTTACTCTCTTTGGAGACGGAAATTTCAAAGCTAATCATCGGGTCTGCCATCTCTACTTTGACTATGGAAGAGTCCAGTCATCTAAAGCTGCTCGAATTCAACCGGAATGCCTTACTGCGCGATGAGGAAAAATGCTGGCGACTTAGGAGTTGCGCCACTTGGTTGAAGAGCGGAGATGCTAACACAAGTTATTTCCACAAACTTACAAGCTATAACAGAAACAAAAATCTCATTCTGACTATTAATAGCAATGGGGTCGATGTTATTCATGGGTAGGAGGCCATTAAGGAAGAGGTCGTTACTCACTTTTCACAGCTTTACAAAGCCACTCCCACTCACAACCTCCCGGAGAAAGTTGCTACAGCCAGACTTTTCCCCCAGTTAGTCACTGATGTTGAAGCCGAGGATCTCTACAACCCAGTCAATCTGACTGAGCTTAAAGACATACTTCAAAATTTCAAAACTGAAAGAAGCCCCGGGCCAGATGGATGGACTTCGGAATTCTTCATCTTTTTCTTTGACCTTGTTGGTTTGGATCTACTACAGATGGTGGAGGACACCCGCATCAGAGGAAAGATCTCTAGTAATCTAAATTCAACTTTCCTGGTCTTGATTCCGAAAGCAGACAACCCCCTCTCCTTTGATGACTACCGGTCGATTTCCCTGTGCAACCTCATTTATAAGGTAGTCTCAAAAGTCATTTCAAACAGAATAAAGCCCTTTCTAGGTAGGAGTCTCTCAGCAGAGCAACTGGGTTTCTTAACGGGCAGAAGGATCCAAGATGCTATTGGGGCAGCCCACGAATGTATCCACAGCATCAAGCAAAAGAACTTAAAGGCGTTGATTCTGAAACTAGACCTCAAAAAAGATTTCGACTGCATCGATTGGGACTTTCTGCGATTAGCTCTTCACTCGGTTGGTTTCGGAGAAAATTTTAATAATTGGATTCTGGCTTGTGTTTCCAGTGCTAGTTTTGTTGTCCTGGTCAACAGGGAGGCTACAAATTTCTTTAAAAGCGAGAGGGGGCTACGCCAAGGTTGCCCACTCTCCCCCTATCTTTTTATCTTGATAATGGAAAGTCTCAGCCTTCTCCTCTCCAAAAGTACTTCCGAGCAACTTGTTTCGGGCATTAAGGTAACTAATCTCATCAAGATAGTCCATCTTATGTTCATGGACGATGTTCTTCTTTTGTCAAAAGCTGATCCAGAGGAATGGTTAGTTATTCAAGATGTTCTCCGACTTTTCAGTTCCGTCTCTGGACTTTCCATCAATCATACCAAATCCTCCATTCATTACTGGGGACTATCTGAGGCGGAACTCCTTAGCCTTAAAAACTCCATCCCTTTCACATTTATTAATCTGAACGAGGGTTTCAAATATCTGGGTTTCCATTTGAAGTTGGGAGCCTCCTCTCCTGGAGATTGGCATTGGCTAGTGGATATTTTTGAGCGCAAAATAGGATTTTGGTGCAACAATGGCTTTCCCTGGGCGGCCACTTGATCCTGGTTAAATCAGTGCTGGAGAGCCTAACTGTCTTCTGGATGACACTGGAGCGTATTCCAAATAAGATTCTTATTATTCTTAGAACGCTTTCTTTCCATTTTCTGTGGTGTGGTCCAGATCGTAAACCTCATCTTCATCTCTGTAGCTGGCAAATCCTGACAAAGCCCAGGAGGGCAGGGGGATGGGGGCTCAAGAACCTCTCCACCTTCAACGAGGCCCTCCTGGCAAATTCATTCTGGCGTGCTGTCTCCCACGATAGCATTTGGCACCGTATCTTAATGGACAAGTATCTAGGCTCTCTACCGCTCCATCACTGGATTGGAAAGACCTCCTTCAATCTAAAGAGAGCCTCTCCTTTCTGGAAAGGCTTGGTTGCCTCTACGCCAGTAATTCTTCACTGGCTCAGGTGGAAGCCGGGTGCGGGCTGTGAGATTCTTCTCGGCAGGGACCGAATTCTCGGTCTAGGTGACCATTCGTTGCTCTCTCCTTTGCTGAGAACGATGCTACTGTCAAAAAACATATCGACCCTTGCTCAGATGCGGGCCCCAAATGGCGAGTTCCATTTTCCAAATAACTGGGCGGGGAGTGGAGATATTTCCCTCAGCGGACAGAGCGCCATTGATTGGGAGTTGTTTACCTCTGCACTTAAGAGCACGGGCGTCTCACTGACTGACGGCCCTGATGTCTTATTGTGGGCGGGGGGGGATGCCACGGGCCGCATCACAGTCAAAAACATTTATGTCGCCCTCCTGCATCAGCTTAACATTTGTCTCGATTTTTTCTGGATGTTTCAGATATGGAACTGGAAAGTCCCCCTCAAGTTGAAACTCTTCATCTGGTTAGCTGGAAAGGAGCGAATTCTCTCCTGGGAAGCACTTCGTCGGAGAAGCTGGGAAGGCCCAAGGATTTGCTTACTCTGCCGTCAAAATACTGAGGACACCAGCCACCTCCTTGTTCACTGTACCTTTACCACTGAGCTCTGGAGACAGTTATTAAATCATTTCAAACTTTCCTTTAAGTGGAGCGGCCTTACCATCTCCGATTTCTTTTCCTCGTGGTCCTCACAAAAACTGGCCCCTTTGTGTCTGGCGGCTCATGCGTGCTGGCAAATCTGGATTGAGAGGAATTTTGCAATTTTTGAAGATCGCCCTCCTTCAGTGAGGCAAGTTTTTCATAGAATTCTGGTAGCCTTTTGCTGGCAGCCCACCTCGGTTAAGACCTTCTCTATAAAAGCATGCAACATCGAGATGGCGGCTGGACATACCCTTGTTTGTTTCGATGGCGCTGCTCAGTTGGATGGTCGTGTTTGTGGGGCTGGGGGCACCTTCAAACACCACCCGGCGAGGGTCACCAAGTGGTTCCTAAACTGTGGGGCGAGAACTAATACAAAGGTCGAGCTCTTGGGACTGTGGGCCTCCCTCACTCTTGCTGCCATGTGGTCTATCAACCATCTACTCGTACTTGGCGACTCAAGAGTTATTATTGACTAGATAACTCAAAAGTGCAAGCTCCACTCTATCCATATCGAGGGCTGGTTGCATCTCACGAGGAATATCTCCGATCATTTCTCCGACATCAATTACCACCACATTCCTAGATCACTCAACGGGGAGGCGGATGCTCTCTCAAAGAGAGCACTAAATGGAGTGGTGGGAAGACTCTCGGTCTTCCACTGTGAAAATGGGATAGATAGTCCCATATCCTCCATTAACGTTTTTTAACGATGACGGATGTCCCTCTTTAGCTGAAGATTTGCGGTCAGCTTTTGAAAAAAGTTTTGACTACTTGAGCCTCGCTGCAGATTTTCCTCTTGATCTGTTTCGTCTAGTCTTCCTCCTTGCTTGACTTGTTTTGTTTGGGTCCCTATTGTTGGCGCAGTTTTTTGATGGCTATAAGCTCGCAACAATTGCTATTGTAAATGAATTTATACACTTTATAAATTTGAGGAATTTTTTCTTGGAAAAAAAAAAAAAGATGAGATATATATTAAATTTACAGGGAATTTACAAAAATAACAAAGATGAATTCTAACCAGCCTACGTTAGTATAAAATCCTCTGGGTAAAACCTTTCAAACCGTCTAAGTCATTGTCGGTTTTTAAATTTGGCAATTAAATTTGAAAATATGCACTTTTGTTGATTAAGTAATCACATTGTTATGCAAAGGGGTTTCCTATTTATTTTAAGATAGTCACTCTCATAAATATATTTTCAAACCATTATTTGTGATTTCAAAATTAAAATATTATTAATAAAAAATTGTTTTACTTTGGTTAAAGAAAACTGGTAACCACTACCTTTTAATATGTTTTCAAACTTTTCTCTTCCAAATAGGACAAAACAAAGCTCACTGATAATGTTAGCAGAAATGCCAAATATATGCAAATAAGAAAACGACAGTTGGTGTATAGTCTGACGATATCACGAAAGTATCGACGAAAACAAACTAAGATTTGACAGCAGCATTGTCTTACTGAACTTCAGAAATTAACTACAAAATATAGTCTAAGATTATGCATATTAAAATGTAAAATGCAGTAGTTACTCGTATAATTCAGTCTCGGTTAAAGCTGCATAAAATTTTCAAATTTTTTTTACTTGTATGATCAATTCGGCTTAAAGCTACAGAGAATTTTCAAAAGATGTACTCATATTATGCCTCTCACCTTAAAGCTAAAGAAAAATTTTAAAATATATTGCTCCTATTATCACTCCACCCTAAAATCGGATAAATTATTTAAATTTGAAGAAGGAAAGCACGCCTTAGTGAAGAAAACTAGTGAGGAAAAAAAACCCATTTTATTACCTCCATGGGCAATAAAATGGGTTATTTTTACTTAGCAAGTGTTGAAGACGTAGCAGGTGAATAAGTCAATTATACGCGATTGAAAGAGCCATAGCAAAGTCTCGGCCCCCAAGGGCCATATTAACAACCCTCCTTCCCCTGAGCATGAGATAACACATCATGGTCCCATGGCAGCCTAACCTCTCCCTGTACCTAAAACTCATTGTGAAAATGAGAGTAGAATGAATGGAAAAAGCTATGCATATCAGGTAAATCTTGCTTGATGAAGGAGTGATTGCATTGTTCATTCAACATTCACCCCACCCGCGTCTAACACATGCAATCTATCCATATCCCAATCTAATCAACAAGGTATTTTAAGGAAAATTGAACTGGACTGTGTGGGCATTTCAAGTTGGCGGAGAGGTGAATTGACCTCGTGACATCTAAATGAAGCAACTATTAATGCAATCTCTGCCACCTATCTCTAATTGATGATAGGCAGAGTGGAGCAGAGAAACAGTGATGGATGAATGAACTATTAATGCAAAGGTATATGTAACCCTTGTCATACACGTTCTCTCAGTGAAAGAATGGCATCCAGTAAGTCGTCAGAAGAAGCTCCTCATTGTTGATCTCGAATCACGATCACAAAGCAACAACTAGAAAATTATTAATCCTGTAATCAATTCTAAACATCAAATGATGGGAAGGTTGCAATAAGACATTAAAGCTATCCACCAATTAGATTTTTAAAAAATACATTTTTAATTATATAAAAAAAAACATTTATAATCTCCTATGTTAAATATTAGATATAATATATAAATATAAAGTCAACTACAAAATAATATGAAATAAAAGGCAAACTCATTGATATAGGTCTTCGGCAAGGACTAATAATAATTAAGGAGGGGTAGAATGGTTTAAATTCCTCCCCCAATGGTTAAGGAGGGGTCGAATGGTTTAAAATTCCTCCCCTTCATGCCACCTACACTTATTGTTTGACTTATATTCCCTCCATTTACCTTGTTTTTTTTATGAAACTTCAAACCTTGTATACCACCCTTATTTCTTGAAAATATTATTTAATCCTCTCCATTGTTTAAACCACATTGCACATCAGTTTTCACTAGACTTCGAGTGGTCGACACTTTAAGAAGTGTGAGTAGGGACAATATAGGTCGAGTGGGAAGAGGGTAAATAAAATAATCATTAGGAGGTGTTGGGTCAACACGAGGTTTAAGGGGGTTATTGTTTATTTTATTATTTCTATTTTGGTGGGATACGCTGGAGATAATTTTGGTGTCATCCAGTTTAATTTAGAAAATCCATAACTTTCCCACAGGATGCCTTATTGAGATGTCGTTTTTTCAATTCGGAGAGCATAGGGAGAGGTTTCCAATGAGAGAAATTATGAGGTTCGCTTGATGGGGAATTCTTAGTAATCATTTTGGCACTTCTTGCCCTCAGATTTTGATTCCTTTAGTGGCGTTGGATTCATAATCCCACAAAACATATAGTAGACATGTTTCAGAGGTGAAAAATGTGTTTTGACCAATACCTGAAATTATGAGCAAAAGCATTTTTAATAAAATATTGCGCCCCATTCTTGGTAATGCTTTACCCGAATTCAATTCTGTCAACTTCTGTGACACTTGTGTTATATAGGCTTTCAATTTGTCCATTGAAACCAAGGTTATTCACTAGTAGCTGAGAGATATTTTCTTGTGAAAACAACCAATTGACATTTGGAGCACTTGATATTGATTATTTTGTAGGAGTGTCAATTATTTTCCAAGACGCAATTTTGAGCTAGCCTACATCATATGGGTGTGGCAATTAACCCAGGTAATGATATATGGAATTTCCATGGTTAGGGTTAGTCAAAGAATCAAGAGGCACAAAACAAATGTGAATATGACAGACACAATAGAGATTACTTGCGACACAAACAAACTTGATAAGACCATTGCCACACTCTATCGTGACTACAACATGAAATAACTCAAAACAACAAGAAATCAAACATAATTCATCCATTTAACCAACAAATGTTCAATAGCTAAGAATAAAGAGAACCTCTCCAATGGGTGTAGCAATCAAAATATATGATTTGGGAACTAATTTAGGAGGGGCCCTAGGGCAGTGGGCTTGGGGAAGGTGTTGAGGCCTCAACATAACATTGTTAAATATGAAGCCTTAGGTTTGGGATTTGAAGCAGCGAGAAAAATAAAAATTCAAAATATCATTGTTTTTGGTGATTCAAAGCTAATAATACATCAAGTGAAGAATAAATGTCAAATAGAACATCCTAGGATGAGAGATTTTAGGAATTAGCTTTTTGATTTATTGGGCATGCTTTTCTTAGCAATTTCTTTTTCTGCAAGTTCAAGAAAATTGAATAAAAAAGCAGATATGTTAATTGTATCAACTAGTCGTTTTGGGCCTCCAGATGCTTTCCATTTGAAATATGAGGTAGAGGTGCTTCATATACCATCTATACCTGATAACATTAAGCATTGGCAGGGCTTTGAAGATAACTTGCAAATCAAAAAGTTCTTGGAAATAGTTAATGCATTTGTTCTATAAATATTAACGTAGAGGAAGATGATGATCTAAATGAAGGACAAAGAGATACTAAACAAAAACATAATTTATCCAGCATGATTGGGAATCATAAGATTATTTAGTTAAAAAATAACTACATTCCATGAGGTCTTATACCCTTGGAAAAGAGTTTTGATCATAATTATGTTCAAATAAAATCTACTTTTCAGCCTTAGGATGAAGATGTAGAAGATATTAATCTAAATACTCTTAAAAATTCAAGGTTGGTGAAGATTTTAAAATCCTTGCCAATTGAACTTAGGAAAAGGTGTGTAGCTATGTTTAGAAAATTCTTTGACATTTTTGTCGGAGCTACCAATATTTAAAAACCTATGATGCTTCTGTTGATATTATGGTAG
>WSFP011580320.1:0-10512 GCA_009831015.1 Picea engelmannii | reverse complement strand
TTGACTATCTCAGTCTGACCATCCGTCTGAGGGTGATAGCTAGTACTAGGAGTCAATGTCGTACCCACTAATCTGAACAACTCCTACCAAAACGTACTCATGAATCTGTTGTCCCTGTCACTGATGATGGTTTTGGGTAGGCCAATAATTATCATCAAAGAATGTCATGTTTCTAGTCATCCATAAGCCTCATGCCAAAACAATAGGAAGTAAGTGATATGCCTCTTGTGATGATACTAAGAAGAAAACATGAAAAAAATCTTCCACCGAGTAATGAGAATAGGGGCATGAAAAAAACATATGAATGTTAGTCTCCTCAGGGCCTTTGCACAAAACACTTATACCTAGACCATGCTTCCCTCTCCATTACATCCTATCCCAGGTCAAGACCCAATTATGAAGAACCAACCAGATGAACAAGATACATTTTGGTGGTCCATGAATCTTCCTAATCTTTTTAAACTATCATTGATCATCTACGTCCTCGTCATAACACATGGATAGATAGTGTATATTAGAAAAATAGTGACCACCAGATTTATTGAAAATCTAAACCAGTTCATGATTTTTCTCAAAAAGTATTAGATGGGCCCATTTGAACTCTTGAAAAAAATAAGACCAAGGTTGGTGCCATTGAGCATAAAGGTTCAATACATCTACATATTTCCATCCTTAACCCCAAATTGATGTGGAAACAGGGTCACCAATCTAATTTAAATTGCAACATCCAATCTTCTGAAGAAACTTGACCAGACCATCCAAAAGAAGGATATTATTGTTACAACCAACTATAGCATCCCTATCAACTTGAAGATGAGAACCCAACCCCACCTTCTAGGCCAATAATTAGCCTATAGTCGGAAAGGCCAAAGACAAATAACTCCATTCATTGGATGCATTTGAATATCTTATCGAGGCCAACGAATCCAGTCTACAATAGATTCAGGATAAATGTATTTATATAGTAGAATGTGGCACCATAAGTTGTCATGTGTTAGGAAGACCCATAAGTATTTGGCCACCAAATGCCTACTAAAGCACGCTAATTCTTTGAGACCCCAGCCTCCTTTGTCCTTTGATCGGGATAGAACCTTCCAATTGACAAAGTGAGAGCTAAGGTACTTTGAAATTCCTTTCCAAATATAGTTGAAGCATAATTTTCTAATGTGGGATAGAATACCTTTTAGAACTTTCGTCAAGAGATTCCAATAAACGAGTATTTCTTCAATGATTGATTTAACAAGTGTTAATCTTCCTCCCCTATAAATTCATTGGTTGCACTAGAGATTTATTTCTTCTCAATCCTGGAAAGAATCTATTTCCAGCCATTGATATCATAACCAAGGTACTTGAGGCCTCCATGTAGATCATGTGAAGGTAAAGAAAGAAGAGTAGACAAATTTTATCGCGAAGACACCTCAATCTCAGGAAAATACATTGAAAACGTACATATATTTATGACCATACCCATGACCCCTGTTGTAACATCACCAATTTTTTTAACATTTTACAAAAATTTTCACAAAAAAGATTTCCTCGCCATTTGACTCAAGATTGTTCTTAGTTTAAAAACCCCATCTATTAGCAATCCTACCTCTACCTCTACCTCTTATGTCAAAGTTTTACCAAATTTTTGTCTTCTTGAAGAAGTCCCTTTTTTAAATGGGTTTGTTAATATCAAACTCACCAGTTTCTAAGCCACCATAACTTTGTTTTTAAAACTCTAAAATAAACCTTTTCGTCAAATTAAAAAATCAAATATTTGTATCAAGCCTATCACCATATGGAGTCAAAATAATTATTATTTTTAATAAGTCTTTTATTAAATACTTAATTTTTAAATAACAAATTTATCCAAAAACCCAAAGTTTGTGTCCAAAGTAATAAATGCATTTGAACTATAACTCTTATCGTGAAGTGCCTATCACATAGCCAACTCATCCATAATCAAATAGGACGAAAGGAGATCCGATGACTTTGTTGAAAAGGAGATCCGACGGCTAATATTGATTGCGGCCCCCGGTGAGTTTAATGTTTAACCAAAAGAGAGGGCCGCAAAACTCAACCATGGTTTGAGGAGAATTGACGTGGCAAGTTATGGGTAACTGCGACCCCCCTCTCTGTGGTTTGCAAGACTAGGAAGGGACCCCCACAATTGCACAGTTGACTCGCGAGAACATGTAGCAGGCAGTGAATTTCAGGCAGCTTTTCCAGGGAAATGGAGAGGTATTTCGAAAAACCACGACATGGGTTTCGAAAAATCAATTGAACAAACAATTTCATATATGAAGGCATCAGTTGACTATAAAAGAAAATTTTGAAGACTTCAGTAGGGGTAGTAGCTTAGGAAATAGAGGTAGTGAGACGGTGTTCTCTGTTATGAAGCCCATGAGGCAATTGTAATAATTCATGGATTCATGACTCATTCTGAGTAGAGCTATGTTCTTCTTCATATTTTATCATATTTTATAATGTGTTAAGCTCCTTTCAAATCCATGTTTATTCTTTTCTATGAAACTCTGAAATGTATTTTGGACAATTTGGTATAACTTCAATTGTCAATGAGTATATTACTGAAATAGTTAAAAGATTTATGCTAAGATCTTTTAACATGACAATATATATTCAAACGTTGTAATCAGAATTACATTTATGAATTTTTTACGTCTGGATTCATTCTTTTAAAATTCTCATATTAAGATGTTCATTTTATATGTTGGATTCATAATTTTTATGCCCAACTCATTTTCTTCATCTCATGATTAATAGAGATTGCGTGTTCCCTATGTTGTGATCTCATATTTATTGTCCTTCTTATTTCTCCCACCTTTCATTATCAACTTTAATCCTTTGTTAGTTGAGACTCCATGCCCAATGGATTAGACCTTTTATCTGAGGGATTTACTGTGTTTTATTCCAGTCAGTTGTCATTTAATTCTTAAGCCATGTTTACCTTGTTTTACCAAATTCTTTACCATCAAATCCGACACTTGTGCTTAATTGTTAGAACTGAAGCTTAGTGACAGTGGGTAGCTAGTGTTCTTAAATCATATGAGGGAGCCACCTCTGGTCCAAGAGCCAACTTGTGACTTAAAGTTGGTTTAAATATGTCTTGGCATGGTTTCCAAACAACCGGAAACCATCTCAAGTTACAACATTATTTTTGGCGTCATTGTCGAGAATGAATGTTCAAGATATTTTCCCTGGGGTTTTGTAAAGATCAAATCTGGTTCTTGAAGGTGAACAAGGATTAGACACAGGTTGTGTGGTTATTCACCCAACGACTCCACTGTGGTTTCACTGGCAACTCCACTATGTTTCAATGTCAATTTCATTTGTTGCTCGGATAGCTACAAGGTTTGCACATTTTAATTTCTCAGTTGCACTTGGCTTTCCAAATCATGTCCCACACATAGAGGAATGGGGAGTCTGTCTTCCTAGATTCAGAGAGGATGATAGAGATAGTCCAACTGAGCACCTAATAGTTTTTCATCAATATATGCATCAACTGGGTATTGTTCATGAAGATGTATTAATGAAAATGTTTATGTTTTCCTTGGAAGGAGATGCACAACAATGGTATAAATCTTTACCTCCTGACAGTATTTCTTCCCTAAAAGAATTTCATGCATGTTTTCATTATCATTATAGAAGAATTTTCAAAGTTGAACTTATCTTTGAAGATTTTTGCAATGAAGAATCAATAGAACAGACACCTCAAGAAAATCATGATGATGAAGGTTTTACCGATGAAGACCATGATCAAGAGTTGGAAGAACAAGTTTACTACAACAATGAGGATGAATAAGATCTATTGGTCTATGAAGAAACATCTCTGGACAATTTTGATTTGAATACACCTAAAGGTTTTCAAGAAGGTACATTTTTGTTTCTTGTTTTAAAGGATAAAGGTCAAGATCTTATTGAACAAAATGATATCTATGTGCTTAAGGAAGATAATCAACATAATTAAGGGCAGATTCCTTTGTCATCATTCACAGAAATTTCAAATAGCAATAAGCACATACATAATAGCTTTGATTTTCAAGAAGTTAGTGTCCAGGAGAAGTTTAAAATTCATGATGAAAGGTTTGGTATTAAAGAGTCTACTTATCATGAACAAATGCAAAGTTTTGTTCTTGATGAAGACAATAAAGAAGACCAAAATTTTCAAACAGTATCTTCGGAAATTATTAGCAGTCTACCTAGATATGATGAATATCAAGATGATGAGGATTAGATTTGTACATTCACATATGCAAAAGTATGCAACACTGGACTTGTTTATGATATGTATGAGTTTTTTTATGATGAGCCACAAATGGATATACCGCTACCCCTTATTTCTAAGGACTTAAAGCTTGATGATTATGAACAAAGATCACTTGGAGATGCACTAGTGAAACAACCGTACTTAATCAGGAAAACAAAGATTCCAAAGATTGAATTCAGTCATATGTACAAGGAGGATAGATTTGTGGATGAAGGATGCCTATCTTCCATGGATGATCAAGAAGAGGTAGTTTTTTTTTTTTAATTTCATGATCCCAAGCAACATTTTTGGAAGTTTTTGTCCGCCCAAAATTTGCAACGTTTCTTCACAGTGATTATAAATTCCAGTGTTATGTTGAGTTACCATTTTTCAAATGTTTCAGTTTGTTGATACAGACTGAAGAAATTGATAAGTTAATCAATCAAAAGTTTTTATGGTTACACTGGAAGCATGATTTTACCTGATCAGAAATGTTTGAGCTAACTAGAATAGGGAGCTTGTATATTAATAAGTTTGACACTTGAGCATCCATTTAAGTTTTCAGTTCAGCAGTTAGAGCATTCTCTTTTCAGTTTGCAGTGTGTAAAGTATTTTGGTTTGCAATTTGTACACTCAGTTTGTTTTAGTCATGAATAAGCAGGGTTTCAAATCAGAGGAGACAGCTTCAGAGTAAGTACAGGTTGCAGATATGGACAGAGGCAGAGGAATAAAGGTGCATGGTCTATTGTTCTTCGGTGCCTCGCAGGGAGACACCATCCCTAGATAGGTCCTATGTTGTAACATCACCAAATTTTTGAACATTTTTCAAAAAAAATCGCAAAAAAAAATTCCTCATCATTTTGTTCAAGATTGTTCTTAGTTTAAAAACCCCACCTATGACTCTTATATCGACATTTTACCAAATTTATGTCTTCTTGTGAACTTTTCAAATTTTAATGAATTTGTTTATATCAAAATGACTACTTTCTAAGCCACCATAACTTTGTTTTAAAAACTCTAAAATATACATTTTTTATTATAACTCTTATGTAAACATTTTACCAAGTTTATGTCTTCTTGTAAACTTTTCAAATTTAAATGGGTTTGTTTATATCAAAATGACGAGTTTCTAAGCCACCAAACTTTGTTTTAAAAACTCTAAAATATACAATTTTTTCCAAAATCAAAATTCAAATCTTTGTATCAAACCTATCACCATATGGAGTCAAGATAATTAGTATTTTTATTAAAGACTTAATTTTAAATAATAAATTTATCTAAAAACCTAAAGTTTGTGTCCAAAGTATTAAATGTGTATATTATTTCATTTTGGGATTTATATTTAATGGTTGTGTGGTCCCTATACCATTCTTGTTCCAAGTCAATTCCTTTGAACTATAGCTCTTAGCGTGAAGTGCCTAACACATAGCCAACTCATCCATAATCAAATAGGACGAAAGGAGATCCGATGGCTTTGTTGAAAAGGAGATCTGACGACTATCATTGATTGTGGCCCCTCATTGAGTTCGATGTTTAACAAAAAGAGGGGGCTGCAAAAATCAACCATGATTTGAGGAGCATTGACGTGGCAAGTTGTGGGTAACTGCACACCCCCCTCTCCGTGGTTTGCAAGACCACGAAGGGACCCCTCACAATTGCACAGTTGACTCCCATGGACATGTAGCAAGCAGTGAATTTCGAACAAGTTGTCCAAGAACATGGAAATTTATTTCAAAAAACCACAACATGGGTTTTTTTGCAGGATGGCCCCAATTGAGTCTCCCACGGGAAAATTCCAAAAACATTGAACAGTTTGAGATATTTCCTCATTTTTCTAAAGACGAATTTGCCAGATTTCATGTGTGACTAGGTTGGTGGATGGGCCAAGCTAGTGGATGCTTTTCTAGTTGGCCATGATATGCGGATGGATGTGGATCTTGGTGGTTCCTCTAATGGATTTCGACCTGACCAAGGTTATAATATTGGCTTTGGAAGGAATGCTAGTGGAGCACAAATGAATATGATGGCATTATTCCTTATGAAGTATTCATGAGTCATGTAATAGACCAAGGGGAGGTCCCTTTGATATGAATGACGTGTTTGCTACTATTAATGTTGTCCCAGCCATTACCTTCTTATCATATGGATATTTCAACAAAGGTTTGTGCCATCCCTCTACTTTGGTGTTGGCCTAGAGATCATTGTATTTGACATGGCATATATGTTTATCCACGATGGCCTCATTCATCATCATTTTCTAGTGGGACCTATTGCAGATGTTCCATTCTTTCCAAGGTTTTTGTGATAATGTCATCAATCCTTACCCTATTGCAGATGTTTCATTCTTTCAAGGGATTTTGTGATAATGCCATCAATCCTTACCCTGTCAACATTGATTTATCAATGATAATATTAAATATCAGCTTTTGTGTAGTCACCAGTCTCCTAGTATTGTGCAAGGATGGGTAGAAATTGAAATAAGTGGTCTTAGATTGAATATTTAGGTTTATTTTATTCACAAAGCTGCAAGATTTTATCGTGAAATGTTTTTCCGGTTTCCATCATTGCATTCTACAACAATACCAATGTTAAAATATTTCCTACTCGGATGATGTGATAAATTGAAAATATACTTCAATAAGTAAGGCGCATTATGCAAATGAGAAAGTGGTGAAGTAGAGGGACCGTGAAGATGACCAGAACGATGCAGCGAATCAATATAATTTTGATATAACTCCAAATATGTAAAGGATGCATTGATAAATATTCAGAGATTTGGGTGATATTATTCAATATCAATCTTAAATTTCCATAAGATAAGTTCCAGCTGCACGTGCAATAGATCTTGGAAAGTCCAAATGGGATCAATGATGACATAGAAACAAAGATGCTTATTAAAAGATAATGTGGCTTACCTAGAAATATTATAGCAACATATTTCTATTTTAAAGGAAATTGGTACAACATATTGAGTTGAAGTGTCAGGAGTTCCAAAATCTTCTTCAACCAATATTCTATTTTTAACAAGCCAGATTCACATTTCCAGACAACAATTGAGCAAACAGTTACATATTTGAAGGCATCAGTTGAGCATATGAAGACTATACAAAAAATAGTTGAAGACTTCAGTAGGGGTAGTAGGTTATGAAATAGAGGCAATGAGATTGTGTTCTCTGTTATGAATCCCATGGGGAAATTGTAATGTTCACAGGCATCAAAGGATAATTTATGGATCCATGATTCATTCTCAGCAGAGCTATACAATTCTTCTTCATATTTTAATGTGTTAAGCTCCTTTCAAATCTATGTCTATTATTTTCTATGAAATTCGGATATGCATCTTGGACAATTTGGTATAACTTCCACTGTTAATGAGTATATTCCTGAAATAGTTAAGAGATTTCTACTAAGACCTTTTACTATGACAATACATATTCAAACGTTGTAATGAAAATTACAGTTCTGAATGTTTTGCATTTGGATTCATTCTTTTAAAATGCCCATATTAAGATGTTCATTTTATATGTTGGATTCATAATCTTTATGCCCAACTCATTTTCTTCATCTCAAGATTAATAGAGATTTATTTTTCCCTCTGTTGTGATCTAAGATTTATTGTCCTTCTTATTTCGCCCACCTTTCATTATCAGCTTTAATGCTTTGTTAGTTGAGACTCCATGCCCAATGGATTAGACCTTTGATCTTAGGGATTTATTGTGTTTTATTCCAATCAGTTTCCATTTAATTCTTAAGCCGTGTTTACCTTGTTTTACCCAATTCTTTACCATCAAATCTGGCACATGTGCTTAATTCTTAGAACGGTTGCTTAGTGACAGCGGGAAACTAGTGTTATTAAATGATATGATGGACCCTATCGTCCAAGAGCCAGCTTGTGACCTGAAGTTGGTTTAAATATGTATTATCAGGGTTTCTAAATAGTCGGAAACCATCTCAAGTTATAATGGCCCCAAAAAACAAATCCAATATATTTTAAGGACCCTACCTTCGGCGTCCACACGGTAGTAGAAAATGAGAACGTCGTCTACAAACAATAGATGTGTTGAATGTTCATGTATTCTCGTCATAATCCCCTAAAAATCATGCACATTGTTCACTTCTGAAATGGTTGGTCTCAGCCATCCACTGCAAGCAAGAAGAGATGGGGAGAAAGTGGACATCCCAAGATAATCCCCTGGGAAGAATTAAAGAATGATCAACCAACACCGTTGATAAGGACTACAAAAGAGACATATGATACACAAGACATAACCCAATTGAACAAAGGGAACTCAAAACCAGTGTGTAACAACAACAATCAAAGATACAGTCATGAAACTCAGTCATAAGCCTTTGAGAGATCAATTTTAATTACATACATAGGTCTCTTCTAGGTTTTAGTAGACCTTTGAGAGATCAATTTTAATTACAAGCATAGGTCTCTTCTAGGTTTTAATAGAGTGGATACCTTCCTAGGTCGAACTTGTCACTTCATGAATAAGCCCACCTTTGAGAAACCCAAACTTCTTAGGAGAGATAATATTGGACAATATGAGCTTATGATGCATGACTATGCTTTTGGATATGATTTTGTACTGGAAGTTGGACAAGGATATGGGGCAAAAGTCATAAAAATATGAAGGGCAGTCTTACCTAGGGATTAATGTGATGAAAGTTGAATTGATACTACCCAAGATTTCACCTATGAAACTGATCTCCTCCATGAGTTGCAAGAAATCGTCACCCACAATCTCAAATAAATTCTAAAAAAACTCAGCAGTTCATATGTCCGACCTAGGACTCTTGTCCTTTTTAAAGGACACGGTCATAGCTTGGAGCTCCTCAGAAATTTCACAAAAATTTTCCTACTTTTCCTCTTCATTGATAAGCTTGGGAAAGTAGGAAATCAATTTCATAACATCATCTATTTTATGTTGATCTAGCTCCTAGAATAATGAATGAAAGTGATTCACCCTTTGAGCTACCAACCTTGAAAAACCTTGAACCTTATTCCCCTCCACATCATTCAGCTCACATATGGTATTAAAACTCTTCTGATAATTAGCATACTTCTGGAATAATTTGGTATTAAGATCCTCGACCGCCATCCAAAGTGCCTGACTTTTCAATCTATGTTGTTTCTCTTATTCCAGCAAAATATTTTTCCTTTGAGCTTCTAACAAAAAACCTTTGGATACATCCACCATAACACCCTATCCCAACTGATCACCTTCATAAATTTGTTCCAAATCAGATTCGATACTCATGAGAACCTTATCCTTTTCCTTCCTACGAGCCACAACCCAACATACCACCTTTTCCTTTAGTACACACAGAGCCTTGAAAAATTGATGATTGGTCGAGGCCCTTACATTTGATTGGAATGGTTTCCAATTATCTTGAACTAAATTCCAGAACCCCTCAATCTCTACCCAAGATGGATTGAATTTGAAGGGTGCCCTGGTCGCCTACTCGACATATCCACTTCCAAAAAAATAGGAAAATGATCGAAACAATGGATCTTACCAACCCAGGTCCTATAGATCTTGATGTCCTAAAGTATCAAGTGATGAACTAAAAATCTATCCAATCGCTTGAGATCCATGTCCCTACCACTTTGATTGTTTCTCCAGGTTGGATTGATACAAGCTTGTTCCACATCAATCGACCCTAAATGTTCAAATTTGTTTAAGAAGAGTTTATCCAAATTATCTTCTTGAGCGGACTTCCCCATAATTTCCTCCCGACGGAGGGTGAAATTCAGATCCCCGCCAATAATGAGTTTCTCTGAATGCAAAACCTTTAGTGCAAGAAGATAGTTCCCAAAAACATCTCTATCCATGTATATCCCATACACATTGTAGAGGAGAAAATAGCAGTCCATCTCTTTGCTTACAACCTTAGTGCACAAGCCTGAATCCACAAAAAAATAATTTGTGAGCAACATAAAAGAAGAAATACTGTAATTTTCCCACCCAAAGAGTCATTTGAATCCAACCCATATAAGACCTAGTCTGATAATAATTTGTTTAACTCAAATATATTGGGATCGCATTTTCCCATGGTCTCCTGAATAAATACAATGTATGGACAATCCTTCATAAAAAATATCCTTAATGAGATTTTTTTGGGCATCCCCCCCAACCCCCTAATGTTGACAATCATAATATTCATTAAGGAATCACCTTTGGGGTTGATCCTACTCTAAGGACCCCAGAAATGAGTCTTTGTGGACCCTAGGAAACTTCCCAAAATTCCTTTTC
>WSFP011580319.1:0-10512 GCA_009831015.1 Picea engelmannii | reverse complement strand
ATATGGACTGGTGAAAGATAAAAATATATGATGACATAAAATTAATAGGAGATAAGAAATATAAAAAATTTAAATGCATTTGTGAACATGGGGTATAAGTAAATGACAGTTGCATTGTTGAGCACCATTTATTTTGAAATATATAAAAAAATAAAAGTTTGTAACATATAAAAGAGTAAATGTGTTTTCCATACAGAGTGGTGAAGGATAAGAATAAAAGTCTGTAACATATTAAAAATTAAATGCATTTGTCATACATAGTGGTGAAAGATAAGTATAGAGTCTCTAACATATAAAAATTTAAATGCATTTTTATTTGAAATATGTCAAAAAATAAAAGTTTGTTACATACAACTGAAAATTTTGAAATATACAAAAAATTAAAGTTGGTTACATATAAACCAAAATTTCAATGCGTTTTTCATGTAAACTGGGATTGGGGCTCCTGCGAACCATTAGAGAAATATGTACAAGAAACAAGACCGTGGAAAGAAGATAGAGTGCAATAGCTGCAAAATAAAATAAAAGGAAAGGTATAAGTGTTTGTGTATACATATGTATTTAAGAAATTGGAATAACTGAGTTGATAAACAAAGAAGGATGCAATGAGTAAACTTACAGTGAGGGTACATATGAGCCCTTTGTTTATTTGCTTACGGATGTCATTTCATTGATGTTGCCGACGACTGCGGTTTCAAGGATGTCCTCCATGGCTGCTGGAATGTTGGAAACTGCCTGTTGCCTTTTTTCGGTGACCTGTTTCAATTGCCTTTCGAGCCATTCTTCAATGTAGCCTTTCTTTGGGGCGACATTGATCTCATTCCGGATTTTGATGTTGAAAAGATCGTTTTCTAATCCCCGGAAGTCGATAGAAATATTAGAGAGAGCCCGATGAATTTCCTCATTCTGTATTGCATATTTGACTAGCCAGTCATGGACGTGAGCTTAATCAAATTGAAGGATGTTGTAAAAATTTTGGAGAGACAAGGTCTTAAACATAGCAACCTATTTATCGAACTCTTGCTTGGTTAAGGGCAAGGAGTTTGCGATTAAGTGGGGGTCTTGGAAGTCGTAGGTTTTCTCGGCTAAGTCTATATTTGACAACTTTGTGAATAATATATATTTCTTCGATATGGCTTGTTCAGATGACTGAACAATGAGATGCAGGTTCTTTATTTTTTCTTTCCAACATGCATTCAATTGGCCGATGCAGTTTTTGGATGGAAGATCTTCTTCTCTTCTTTTTGTTTCTGTCATATTGTTGACAATCTTGCCAAAAGGGATGACCATTCTTAAAACAAAATTTTATTCATCTTTTAATTCAGCCTACAAAAGCTCGAGTAAGCTATGTGCCCTTGTTCCAAGGGAAGTGATGGTTTGTGATATTTTCCACGCTTCGGTAACTAGTTCCACTCTTTTTTTGATATTGTTATCCACATATCCTTTACAGGATGTGGGCAGGGTGGAGGATGCTTTTACATTGGGTGCAGGGGTGTCAGGCATGGCTATTTCCAAAGGATCGAAAAGAAATGACATAGGAATGAAAGCGTCTTCCAATTCCTTGATTTAGTCCTTCAGTCTGGAATTCTCGATCTCGATGCCTCCAATGGAATCATGAAGTGCTTCTCTAGTCGTGGTGTGAAGTTGACAGATTTGGGATGGTCGCATGTTGGCAATGTCAACCTCTGAACGAGATTTGCCTTTCTTATTTTTAACATTTTTTTTTCTTCTGAATTATCAATTTTTTGTTCTGGGTATCAAAAACAATGGTCTAGAACACGAAGGATTCATCTTCATCAAAATTTTTGGTAACGGATATGTCCATTGGATGGCTATGGTGGATGGCGTCTCCGGGCTTATCAAGGAAGCGAATCATGGTATCCAGATCAATGTCAAGTTCCATGTTCTCACTCTGAATTTCTGGCTCTTTCGCCTGCCCCAATTTTTTTTCTCTTCTTCTCTATTGGAATCTTGTGAGAACTATCAATTTTAGAGTGAGGAGGGTCATTATCTCCTCCTCGGTTTGAAGAACTCTGGGTTTATTTGTTGTTATGATGGGTCATTGGAGTGATGCTCCAAGATGTAGTACTTTTTGGAGTGGTATTTGTGAATTGAACACTCTTGTCACTGGGGCCTTTCCCCTGTTGCGTGTACAATTTAGAGCAGCTTTGCACTATCTGTACCTCGTCGGCATCAGAGGCAGGACCGTTGTCACCAATGTCTCTATTTTTGGGCAGGTGTTTATTTACAAAACAATCGTCAAGGCCAAGTTTTCGTAAATGTTGTCTAAAAATATCATAGGGGTCGATTCCTCTTATGTATTCAACATATCTCAGGTTGGAGATGCTAGAATGTGCTGCGAAATCGTCAATTTTGTTGACGTTTTTCAACATGAACTCCCCTATTTTCCAAGGTAGAGGAATGAGCTAGTTTTTTTTTCTTCCTTTGGAACAGATGGAACCAGTAGTTGTATTGACATGCTACTTCTGCAACAAACATTATGTCTGTAATGTGACATGGAAGGTGAGCAGGCTATTATGTGGAGCCAAAAATTCTTATGACATTGTAATTATCCAAATGTTCAAGTGTCCCCTTCTTGTCCAAAAAACTAGTTGCCTGTTTAGATATGCGAGGAGCATCTTCTCCTAACAACAAAACTTTGAAAACAGACATGAAGCCATTAAAAACCTCATAAAAACAGTGGGAAGCCTTGTGCTTCCACAAGGCCTGGTACCAGAACGTTACTGGGTGGAATTCGTAGTTGACATTCTTGGATAGAGACAACTGCGAAAACCGACAGGAATGTGCTATTGCAAAAACTAAATAGGATGACATATAAAATTTCTTTTCCCTTTTGTAGCTTGACAATTGGGAAGATATTTCATGGGAAATTAACTTGCCCCAATAAAAAATGGCTTGTTCATTGATTGTGAAATACAAAATATAAAGAGCCATGCAGGAAACAATAGTTGTGGAATCATGTCCCATTATTCTTGTAAATAGCCTGGCAATTTCGCGAAATGGATTTCTAAATGAACTAACCTGCATGCTTGTAATATCTTCAGGAACTAGATTCGGGTTTTCCAAAAAAAGGGGCAAGAGGTCCAATCCGTTATCATGCTTTGCTAGGAATTGTTTGCAATCTTCTCCTCTGAATGCCAATGTTGGCTCCGACAATTTCAGCATCTGGCGGAAGACCTGAGGTGACAAAGAAACAAAAGAGCGGTCCTGCAGTGGAATAATTCTTTTCTCTGCAATAAATTTATCGGCACACCAAGAGAGCAGGTCCTTACAGTAAAAAAACTCAAGGACACAACCTACATGAGCAATCCTGGAGGTCTAAATTACTTGGTTCTCTGTGGCAGAGGTTGAGTAATAAGAAAATGCCATGGACCAGTGGAAGTTCTGGTCCTCGCGCCCAAAGATGTTCACTGTATCTCCATAGAACTACTGTCGAGTTGATGCCATAGATTTATGAGAAGGTTTCTTTGCTGCAGATGATGGTTTAAATGAACAGTTAGAGCTGATAATGTAACTTTTCGGTAAATCTTGGTTAAATGCTTATGAATGGGAAAACTCCTCGAGCCTTTCGCTGATTAATGACAATTTGTATTGGTGGTGCATGATGAGGTGTTAGCAGTAAGGTTTATTTATTACATATTTAGAAATGCGAAGGTGGCAGGTACAACGAAGAGCAATTAAGGAATGGAGGTTTCGTGAACGTGCGAAGGCCATGCCATGTGAAGAAGATTTCATGATTTTGAAATGAACACTCGGAAGGGATAATATAATTCCCCCGCAAATTTTGGTTTGATGCACATCAATACGAGATGTCCTCGAGCCTTTCGCCCATCGATGACAATCTATACAGTTTTTGCATGATGACCTGTTAGAATTAAATGCCAGTAATTCCATATTTAGAAACAAGATATGTACATATATATATATATACATATCTTTTATTATAGACAAGTGCGAAGGTGGCGAAGATGACAAAGAGCAAGGAAAGAATGGAAAGATCTGAAAAGCGGTCAGACGAGATTCAAAAAAGGGTTATGGGGATAGTTAAGACAACTGAGTGTTGCTCGGTCAAATTTCATGTTTTAGAATTTTTGAGTGCAAAATGTGTAAAACGGAAGAGATCACGGTGGGGCAGTTCAGCTGCCAGTTTGCATATTTGTGGATTTTCGACGAAGTGGATAAGTATGGAATAAGGAAATTGCTAATGGCATGCGTAGCAATAAGATCTTATATATAATGGCCAACTGCTAATTGCAAAGGGGCACGGGCATAGGAAACAATGACTATGAACTGAATATTTCTTCAACGCCAAACCGACAATCCGCCAAAGAAATTTGAACAAATTGGAAAGTGGACAGATGGGCTTCAAAATGGGGTGACAATAGTTCCACTAAATATGTGAGGACTCGACGGTTAAATTTTATTTCTCGGAATTTTTTAGTGCACAAATGTGCACCATGGAAGACGGCATGATAGGTGGACCGTAATACGGAAGAGGGTATGATCTAAGAACGATTGCAAATTTGTATATCATGAAAGTGACGATACTGTTCGAAAGCCATGGAACAACATAAGTCCAATGTAGAGACCGCCTAGCGGGAATTCGCGGTTGGAGAAGTTTTTGGGTATGGAATGGGGAAGCGTTCGGTTGGTTTCACGATAAAAGAGCACGAGTGCAGTTGTGAACCCACAAGACCCCCCACGTGCTGAGAAATGTTGACCTGACCAACGCGCAAGTTCGTCTGTCAATTTGTATATCGCGAAACTCTGGGTGCCAGTTGTGGGACAGGGAACAATAGAGGGTCAATTTAAAGAAAGGGGAAGCAGTCGTTGGAAACGCGTGAATTCGCGAAGCTGCGGAGCAAGGCATTTTTGGGAGAAAAATGATTAAGTAACGAGGAAGAGAAACTAGAGAGAATAAAAGAGTGGGAAAATAGAAAGGCAGAAGGCAGTTTTCGTAAGCATGAATTGGTTTCAAAGAATCCCCATTATTGCGAAACCATGATGTTCTACTAATTGTCAGCAAATGCTAAACTACTAAACTTTATTTTCTACTAATTGTTGGCAAATGCTTTGTTGAAGATTAGATTTTATTGGAACGTGTGAGCGTAACTGCGTTCTTGATACACTCTTCCATGAGTGCAACATATTAACTCAAGTATTAAACTTCTTGCATTATGGGCTGTTAGCATTAAAACTTAATAATTGCATGTCCAGAAACAAGAATAACGATTTTGCTGCAACATTGTACATTGGTATTGCTATGTTCTATATGCATTACGAAGAGAATTGAATGTTGGTTTGAAATTATGTAATCCATTTTTTGTTTGCATAAAAAGATGGTGGATTCACACAGTACATTGGCAATTATGTTCCATCTTAGAAAATATAAGCTAAGTAAACACAATATTGAAGAAGTACGAGAGCATTGAACCATGCCAATTAGAACATGTGTTAAACCCAGAAAAGAGGCAGCAACAAAGAGTCGAAGGAAAATATTTTTTAATAGCAAATGCATTTAAAAAAATAATAAAAACATTGAGTATTGTACATGTATCCTTAGAAATTGGACCCAGTTCTTCAGGCCAAAACATTGAAGGTATCTGCGACAAACACAGGCACAGGATCCGCAGTATGCAATATCTTTGCAATTTTCTCCTCGATGAATCATCCTCTGCCGAAATTGATATTTTTCACAAGCTTCCCCTGAGGAAGAAGACAAAAATGGTTGCAGGGCAAGTGGAATAGCCCTTAGCTGAAACCTCCTCTGCATAGTCCAAAAAAATTCAGTAGCACAGCTTGCACGTGCAATTCCAGAGGCCCAAATTAGTCCATTTTGGGTAGAAGGAGATGACTAGTAAGAAAATGCCTTGCAACAACGAGAGTTTTGGAGCTGATTCCCGAAGATGTTAATCAATAATTTTTTGGCTTGAAATATATCTATGGGAGCATCAACATATCATTTCTTTACAGTGAAACTCTTCCGCCTAGAACAAACTAATTTGGAACTCTGGAATTCCTACTTTTGCACTGCAAAGTGGTTGTTGCATTCATCGTCGGTTTCTTTTCTGAAACTCCTTTTGGTGTTGTCATCACCACCATCACCAAGCCGGGAAGTTTCGTTCATTATGATTGATTTCAATTTGGGTGTAGGAGTGGGAAGATTCTCTGCATTGCCATCATCCATTGATGTATCATCGCCCATTAGATCATCTTCTTCCGGCTCAGAATTCATGGCATCAAATTCTGCGATAGCCATGAATGCAAGTGGCCAGGTTCTCTGAGCAGCCAGGGTTGCCATGGAATTTTTTGGCTTGAAATATATCTCTCGGTGTACCAAGGGACCATCTCCTTGTTTTCTCTTGGGCAGAGGGATATGAATAGTAAGAATATGCCCTGGAATATTGGAACCTCTGGTCATTATGCCCCAATGTGTTTACTGTGTGTGGAGAGAATTGCTGCCAGAAGTTATTAAGAAATTTTGTTTGCTCGAGACGATGTTTGAAATGAAAATTGGGGAGGGATAATATAAACCTCCGCAAATTATGGTTTAATGTGTATCAATGGAATATCTCCTCAAGCCTTTTGCTGATCAATGACAGTTTCCAGGGTTCGTGCGGAATGAGTTGTCACCATCACAACTCACTAATTGCATAATTAGAAAAAAGTGTGAAGGTGGCGGTGACGACGAAAAGAGATTAAGAATTAGAAATTTCTTAGAAGGACCAACCTGTCCACGCACAAAAAAAAAAGATTGCATCGCCTTTCAAATGAATACTTGGAAAGGATAACATACTTGTGCGCAAATCTTAGTTTAATTCGTAGTAATGACAAATCTTCTCCGGATTTCCGAACATTAATGACAATCTTAACGGTTCCTGCAAGATGGCTACTAGCATTAAAGCTTAATTATTTCATATTTGGAAACAAGTACGAAGGCAACGGTGATGGCGGAACTGATTCCAAGAAATACCAAAGTATGGAAAGTGGTCGGGCGGGTTACAAAAGAAAAATGGCAGAAGATATACCCAGGAGACGTGAAGGGTCGATGGTCATATTGCATCTCAGTGATAGATATCGACCGTCAATTTGTATGTCGTGGAATTTGTAAATTTACAAGCGAACATGTGGGCTGACCGGCTCAACATTGCACTTTCATTGTTCCATGTCCTCCAAATAGCACTCAAAGTTCCACGATATATAGATTGACAAATGGAATCGAGGGTTGGCGAGTTCAAGATTTCCATTGTTTAGGGATGGCAATCGCTATCAACTATCTAACATATCTAAAAACATTATTTTCAATACTAAATTATTAATATTACATATTGATCTTGCAGAATTTTATTAGACGAGAATGTTTGTACAATCTGGTCGGGCAAGTTATTTAAAATTTTTGCGACAAACGAACAATACATAGTAGACATGTACTTTTATAAAGTATGGACATGAGATTTTATAAAGCATATGCAGATTCCTCATTCCATACTTAGGCACTTTTTCGATTGCGGGTTCTCGACCTGGCGGGCTGAAAATTGAGCCTCTATTGTTCTGTGTCCTACAAATAACACCCACACTTTCGTGATATACAAATAGACAGGAGGACTTGCAGGTTGGTTAGTTGAACGCTGCACTTTTATTGTCCCGTAGTGATTCCGTATTAATTCCATATTTAGCCAGTTTTTTGGATCGAGGGCTCTTGGGCTTGCGGGAAAAACATTGGGCCTCTATTGTTCCGCGCTCTACAAATAACACCCACAATTCCGCGATATACAAATTCAGAATGGACCCGCGATAAATTATTACTGTTAAATATTGATATTGCATAATTTAATTAGACGAGAAAGTTTGTACAATCTGGTTGGCTGAGTGATATAAAAGTATTCCGACAAATGAGAAATACATAGTAAACATGTACTTTTATAAAGCATGGACATGAGATTTTATAGAACATATGTGAATCCCTCATTCCATACTTGGGCAGTTTTTGGATCGCAGGTTCGCAGCCCGACGAGCTAAAAATTGAGTATCTATTGTTCTGTGTCCTACAAATAACACCTACACTTCCGTGATATACAAATTGATAAGCGCACTTGTGGAGATGACTCTCTATATAAAGCATGGACATAAGATTTTATAGAGCATATGTGGATCTCTCATTCCATACTTAGGCACTTTTTGGATCGCGGGTTCACGGCCCGACGGGTTGAAAATAGAGTCTCTATTGTTATGTGTCCTACAAATAGCACCCATTCTTCTGCGATATACAAATTGACAGGAGGACCTATGGGATGCTTGGATAAACATTGCATTTTTATTGTTCTAGAACATATGCGGATCCCTCATTCCATACTTGGGCACTTTTTGGATCACGGGTCGCGGCCTGATAGGCTGAAAATTGAGTATCTATTGTTCAGTGTCCTACAAATAGCACCTAGACTTCCGTGATATACAAATTGACATGCAGACTTGTGGACATGAGTCTTTATATAAAGTATGGACATGAGATTTTATAGAGCATATGCAGATCCCCCATTCCATACTTAGGCACTTTTTGGATCGTGGGTTCGGGGCCTGGCGGGCTGAAAATAGAGTCTCTATTGTTCTGTTTCCTACAAATACCACCCAGACTTCCACGATATACAAATTGATAGGAGGACTTGTGGGTTGCTTCGCTGAACATTGCATTTTTAATGTTCCGTAGCGATCTCGTATTAATTCTATATTAAGCCACTTTTTTTGATCGGGGGCTCTTGGGCTGGTTGGCTAAACATTGCACTTTCATTGTTCTGTGTCCTCCAAATAGCACTCAGACTTCCGCGATATGCACATTCACAGATGGACTCGAGGAACGGTGGGTTCAAATTTGCCATTGTTTAGGGATGACAATCCCTATCAACTATCCAACATATAAAAAAACATTATTTTCAATACTAAATTATTAATATTACATATTGATATTGCAGAATTTAAGTAGAGGACAAAGTTTGTCCATTTTGGTGGACCGACTGATATAAAATTTTTCGGGCAAACGAGCAATACATAGTTGAAAATTCTAACCTTGTACAATGTCTACTGTAAACAGATATTCAGAAAAGATACAATGGAAAATACAAACATTACACAGAGATTTTTCCCCTGGAAACCCAAACCGGGAAAACCAACATATATTATATTCATTCATTGTGTTACATTGTTTACAATACAATATACATATAGGAGCCAGCTGCATCCAAAACCCTAACCCAATGACCTGGATTAGTCCAAAACCCTAATTCCTTAACCGGAAATAGAAAACCATCGGCAAAAAACCATGTGCCGAAAAAACCACCTAAATACATGACACGTTTCCCTATGCAGAAAAAAAAATCCGGGGGCTCCGTCCCCCTACACGTTCGGTGCATACGCTCAGACACTACTACTCATGCAAAGAATATAACACATACCCAACATTCTCCCACTTGTTGGTTTCTTTTCACACATGGGGTTACAGGGTTACATAGTCAACAATCTAGTCTAGCAATGCCCATGGATCCTCTACACCAAGAAAACTTCTCAGTGCTCACAGATTTTGTTAATGAATCTGCAACATTCTTCAAAGTCTCCACCTTCATCAGTGATACTTTATTTTCTTCAATCATGTCTCTCACAAAGTGGCATTGAACATCAATGTGCTTTGTCTTTGAATGATAAGCAGGGTTCTTCGCCATAAAAATTGCACTCTGACTGTCACACTCTATCCTTATAGCTTGTTGTACCAACCCAATACCTAAACATAATACTTGTAACCATACTTCTTCCTTACTTGCATGAGTGGCTGCCATGTATTCAGATTCTGTAGTTGAAAGTGCCACTACAGCCTGTCTTTTGCTCATCCAACTTATTGCTCCTCCAAACACATTAAACACATACCCTCTTGTAGATCTCCTACGATCCAAATCTCCAGCGCAGTTTGCATCCATAAAGCCATGTATATCGACCACTCTGTTCAATCCCGGTCTTCCTTTGTAGCACAATCCATAGCTAGCAGTGCCACACAAATACCTGAAAATCCTTTTTACTGTTGTCCAATGCTCATTCCCTGGTTTTGACATATACCTGCTCAAAACTCCCACTGCATGTGCAATGTCTGGTCTAGTATAGACCATTGCATACATCAAACTGCCAACTGCACTCGCATATGGAACATGAGACATGTCCTCCTCTTCTTCATGTGTCTTGGGACACTGATCCACATATAACTTTACACCAACAAGAATAGGAACCTTGACCGGTTTACATTCCTGCACATTAAACCTCTGCAATATTGTCTCGACATATTTTCTCTGATTTAACCAGAGTTTCCTCTTTTTTCGATCTCTTTTAATTTCCATGACCAAAATGAAATTTGAAGCACCAAGATCCTTCATGTCGAATTTAGAGGACAACTGAGTTTTCACATCCTGGATAATCTCCTTGTTGTTTCCTATCAGCAACATGTCATCCACATAC
>WSFP011580318.1:0-10513 GCA_009831015.1 Picea engelmannii | reverse complement strand
ATGTTGTGATGAATCTATTAGATATGTCTCTTGATGAAGATTCTAAAAAGTGGTATAAAGGGTTACCTGACAACCACTTTGCATCCTATAAATATTTCACTAAGTTATTCAAGGAAATATGGACAACAAAGAAGGATAGCGTAATGATATTGATGCAATTCAATCAAATCAAAAGGAAATAAAATGAAATAGTGAAGGAGTTTAACACCATATTTGAAAACTTACACAGTCAAATCCCAAAGGATTTATGTCCATCAGATGCAGTTGTTCTCCTCCTTTACTTGAATGATTTCAAAGGATAGTTCGGTTTTATTATGAAAGAAAGGGTTCCTGACATTTTGACAAAGGCCAGAGAATATAGTGCTCATATTCACTGCTCAAAAATCAATCTCTTTCAGTTTCCTCGAGTCAAGACAAAACCAAAGATGAAGAGCTCAACCAGTATGGTCCAATATCTAATTGCGCTCATAGCTCAAAAGTTGGATCAAATGAATACTTAATTCTTCCATACTCAAAATCAGATCATGAACAGGTTGAAAAACTTGGAGAGGTATCATCATTCCTCAAAACCTCGGTTTATTAGACACCCACACACAGGATGGAAGTCGAGGCCATAGTAGGAATCCAAGGTGCATGACATCTTGAATTCAATTGGGATGGTCAACTTGGATGGATCACCATGGTGTCTTCCTTTCCAGGAACCTCATTCAGAGGACGATTTTTTGAGATAAACGAGAGAAGAAAATCTAGGCACCATGGATAGGTTATGTTAGCGATTATTTTTTTCTTAGGCGCAAAAGCACCCAAGTCTACAGGTTGCTCAGGAGTGCCCAAGCGCAGCGCGGGAGAATCCCTGTTTTTCCGGTAGCAAGGCAAGCGAGCGGGCAAAATAGCGTTGGCAGCATCCAAGATCTATTTACAAAGCAGATCGACGGTCATCGGGTTTTCGGAGCTACCAAGTTGCCCAAGGTTTAGCACAAGAGGGAGCACCAATAGTTCAAATTAGATTTGGGTCATCCGATCCAACCAGGACAGGTGGCAGCCTGTCGGCGTATCGGGTATCGGGAGTCAGGAAGCTCTCCGTCCATTGCACTTGAAAGTGTCGATCAACGAAACTCCGAAGCTCCCTTCGAACTAAGCCCAGGATCTCAGCACCAGGTCATATCAAGCGAGCGGGTGAAGGGGGGACAACCCCTTTATAATAGCAAATACTATCTAGGCCGTCCATCTGAAGGACGCGCGGCATGCATCCACGTCATGACGGAATTCGGGAATTCTAGCGGTAAGCACTTCTCGCCATTTTACATTTTGAAACCTCGAACCATGATAGCGCCGAAACTCAGGCCCACAGTATTACCGGGTTAGTTCAGAGCCGTCAAATCAGTGGGGAACACGTGGCGACCATTAGGCCCTCCCGGCATTTCGCCCATCGCGACTTTAAAGGAGAAAAATCCTAATCCTTTCTCATCCGCGAACCTCGAAACGCCAAAAGCACTCTGACAGAGAGGTCAAAGGCGCCTAATTAAGATTCAAGAGAGGGGGCACTGTGTTCTCCAGGCACTGATTCATGTGATCTAAATCCCGATACCATCTTGAGGATAAATGAAGAAGAGATAAGGTGGTTGAAGCCTAGCTTCACTCATTAATTACCGGGTATGGACGTCCCGGTTGAAGGTCCACCCGAGATGGTCCTCCGTACTGATTCTTTCCATGGAAGCTGCGCCGAGTATCCAACTCGCCAGGGAAGCCTACACACTTCAACATTTAAGGGCTCAGCTACCCCCCTGGCGCGAGCCATGAAGAATTAAGGTAGCGTATGACAGTAGAATGCAGGCCAGATGTGATTGAGGAGACGCCTCTGCTGGGCGAAATGGGGAAGAGCATATGTATGCATTTTGGCCATTTTTTGTATCTATCGATGGTTGAGCAAGACTCCCAGTTGTAAAACTTTAATGAAGAATTGTGTTCTGGTTATTTCTGGACTCTTGAGACTTCTCACCTGATGAATGTCAGTTTCTTTCATATCTTTGTGTATGTTGTATTAGAGCAGCTCGGAATTGGAGGATCCAGTCGAGTTGTGACTGTTATAGGATGATGTATGTTGGATCATTGTAACAGTTGTGTTGTTCTAAACAATCCCTTTGAACTTCTCAGCACTGAACGACTTGGAATTGGAGGATCCAGTCAAGTCTTCCTTTCAATTTCTTGAAGCCCTGAACCAAGCGGATCTTGTATTTAGAGTTTTTCCTCTACGAGCTACCAAAAGGCCTGTTGCCTGAGATAGTTTGTTCATTCTTCTCCCAAGTCTTCCGCCTGCCCATTTTTAAATCAACTCCCTGACTGAAGTTGGGTCAAGAACTCCTTTGTTCCTTGTTATCAGATACAGTTCCTATTTTGAAGTGATACCTATTCGAGTCTCTACCCATTTGTTCACCCATCTATCAAACCGTGACATAAAAAATGATGGGCGTTGGGCTCTGCTTCTGCAAGCAATCCAGAAGAGACTTCCAGCGCTAACAGGTTAAACTTCATTGATACATTCTTCACTCTCCAGGATGATGAGTGCATCGATGTCACTGAAGAATAAATTGAAGAGTTTAGAAAAAGGGAATTTATGCGAGCTCGATTGGAAATTTTGAACCAAATGGATGAATATCTGAAGGATAAGTTGAGGAAAAAGGAAATATTGAATTACTTGAGGAGGAACAAAGTACTAGTTCCACCACCTCAAACAACAAATAAGGAAGTTCCTCCACTACCTCTAGCTAGCAAGGAAGCTCCTCCACCTCCTCCACCACCAATTCATGACTTACTTCCATGGATTGCACCACCAAACAAAGAGCTTTGTATGAATATAGATGTACCTGACATGATGGGAAAGATGAACATGCCGGTTCTTGTGGTAGAAATGTGCAAGATTCCTTCCGTAAGAAGAGATGTTTTGAAGGAATTAAAGTTACAATATGAAGCAAGAGATCTTCTATTCATTCTAAATACTATGTATCATGGAGGACAAGGAGATGACAATCCTCCTTTTTATATTTCTTTGGGTAGAAATGGTTTCTTCTTGAATAATTGTATGTTGGATTCCAGAGCTTTAGAAAATGTCATGTCTCTAAAAGTTATGAAGCAACTTGGTTTGAAGACAACTTACCCTTATGGAAATGTTTACAACATTGATTCAAGAAAATTAAAGGTGTATGGTCTCATAGAAGATGTTGAGGTGTACCTTCAATCTTTCCCTCATATCGGCCTCACCGTGATTATAATAGTGATTGATGTTCCAGACGCTTAGGGAATTCTCTTGTCAAGAATTTTGTCTTCCACCCTTGGTGGTTTTCTCAGTACAAACATTATTCATGCACATATCCCTATGGGATGTGGGACATTTGAGATCTTATACAATCAACATGTTGTGAAGAATCATGTGGCTGACTTGAATGGCCCTAATTATTATGAGTATGATATGGGAACTCACATTATTGAATATGATCCTTCATATTTTCCTTTTGCACAAGAGGATTGTATTGATACACTACTCCCGAAGATAGATAAGTAATAAGGGAAGCTTGTAGAATACCAGGCAAAAGATCGAGGGTCCATCAAAATACTAAAGAAATATGAAGATAAGAAAGATAAAGAGAGATAACAAGCTATCAAGAACATGCTAAAGGTAGGTCCACCAATTCATCCTTACATTGAAGACACACCTTATGTTGAATTTAATGAAGGAAGCCTTGCACTCATGTGGGATGAGAGAAAGGGAAATCCAAAGTACGACAAGAGGAGTGAAGTTTTATGGCTTGGCCCTTACATCGTCAAGAGGAATTTCAATAAAGGTACTTATTATTTATCTGCCATGGATGAGAGGAAGATACCATTACCATTTGATGGGTCTATCCTCTGACCCTACATCAATGGAACCTAACTTCTTCAGGGCCTCGGTCCCAGGTAAGTAGGTAGTTCATTTTATTTCTTTCATTTGCATTTGTGTGTATGATAGTTTGGTTGCATTTATCTAGATTTTCATTTTCATTTTTTATTTACATATTTCTTTATTTGAATTTATGCATAGTTTGTTTACTACATTTGCTTGGATCATGCTACATGTTAATTAGAAATTTTTGAAAAAATGCAAAATTTTCTTTCTAATGCATACTTGGATTTTTGAAATTTTTTATCATATGAACAAAGGGGTGAGTGAGCCACATTTCAATATCCCAACATGTTTGTTTCAGTGTGTAGGAATAGGTTTTACCAGGAGATGTTGAGGTTTTCATGTACTCTACGAAAAGCAAATTTCCCCAAGTAGGAGCCATATGTTACCCCCCATTTCTAGGGTTAACTGAGGAGATTATGTCTCGAGGCCTGCAGGTTGAAGACATGGAGTGTCGAGAACTAGATCAATGGACAAATCCCTTCCTCTTACCACACATCACCATTGATTGGAGGCAACAACATACACCACACCATCTTGGCCCACATAGGACACCAGGTCTTGCTTCATGAGGTAACAAGTTTGGTCTCGTGGTAAGTGTCATTTGAATAATTGAAGCATTTGAACATGTTGCAAAGGGTCCTTTCTTGATTTTGAAAATTGTTTCTTGGAAATTATACCTTTTTCCTCATTTCACCTTGGTGGTTGACATGTTTTCCTAGTAAGTGCATCACCATCGAGAAAAAGGTTGTTGTTGGGGGGTCTCCTTGAAGGGTCATCGTACCATTCCCGCACATGCTTATCATTTTCCACATGTATTCCTTTTAGTTTCCTCATTTTTTGGGTTTTCATGCATATTGACCCAAGAAGGGCTTGTACCTCATTTCATGGGAAGAAGGGGCTAAAGGCCCATAGGTTTGTATATGGAAAAAGATAAAATCCACATATTATCCTCTAGATGCTTTCCCTAAGGTTCTAAGAGCAATGAAATGATTATCCATAAAATTCAAGGACCTGTAAAATAAAACACACAATTAATAAATAATCCTCTTGTTAAGGGAATGCATTTTGCGGTGTCTTTTACTTTCCTTGCACATGAAACCCTGTGTGTTATTAGCTTCAAGTGGCATTGTCATGCTCCTTCCTTTCCATTGTACATAACACTCAATGCTTTGGACCATAATAAATTAATGGAAAATAATGGATTTGGAAAAAAGTTGCATCTCAAACGAGGATGATGCAACACACCCTCTACAAAGGCACCCATAAATGAAACAATATGAGCCCTTGTATGTTAAGAAACCCCATACCCAAAAATCACACCCCCATCCACCTCATACTCTTTTACATGACTTAGAGAGGGTCCTCTTGGGAAACATTCCTTGACTTGGGGATTGACTTACCCAATAGGGCACCATGACAACCCTCCCATACTTAAATTTGGCAAGTTGTATAAGGTGTTTGAGCATTTGTTTAATTTGAAAAGGGAGGATTTGATGCACATGTTTGGCTGGTTTTTTATTAAATATGGCTTACTTGGAATTATACATGTGACTTGTGGACCCTTGGAGGGAATACTTATTTGTATTTGCAGGACCTTTCCAGGTGAAAACTTTTCCATGGAGGAATTAGGTCACTTGGAACTTCATAGGGGCTTGAGTCCCACAAGTTGGATGTTGCGCCCCCACTCATTGCACACTTGGGAAGATGAATGTTTCCTTTGGAGACATTTGGAGGGCATGTGATGATGACTTTGTGACTCCTTGCACCTAAAATTTAGCCTTGGGATGCCTAGGATGTCATACCCTATCCCTTGACGTCACCTTTATTGACGGGTTATGATGGGGTTGATGATTATGGTGGTGATGTGTGTGATTTGATAGAGAGACATGCATTACTTGTCACCCTAGCACATGACGAGGTGACACATGGAATTTGGAGGCCCAATGACTTTCACCTAGAGGCTCAATGTCTCTCTTTGAGAATGTCACCCTTTAGGGGTTTTAATTTAATGTTATTTTTTTATTTGTAAAATGTAAAGACAAATTAGAGGGTCAACCCTCTTTCTATTTTGTTGTTGACTTGTAAAGTGGACAAATTAGGGTTAGATGACCTTGTATAAATAAGGGTCATTTCACTCTCATTTTTGGATCATGGTTTTGAGAATTACATTTTCTCTTGGCTGAAATGTTCACGCTACTTGGGAAATTCACTCTATCTCTCTTTTGGTGTATTGTGGATTCTTTTTACTTGTCTATTGAAAGGAAGGCTATCTCTATCTCTTGATGCTTATTTTCTTGGCAATGTGGTGGAATATCCTTGATAAGTAAGGGTTCTTGCATGCTATCTCTTGAACTAGGTAAGAAATTTATGCAATTGCGTTGTTTATTCTTAGTTTTAAGGTTAAAATTGTTAAACCCTTGGAGTATTATAAGGGAATACACCCTCCATCAAGATCTATTTTGTTGTCATTGAAAAAACTACTTTGCAAAGGTTGCGACAAGGAGTAAAAGGGCTTACACTCTTATTGATTTACCTTGCTAAGGTTTGTTTTCTCTAGAGAGTAAAAATGATTACAACCCTAGAAAAGTAATAAACCCTAGCTCATAAACAAGAGACCCCATAACCCAATAGATAAGACACTAATCTACTTGCATTGGATATTGAATATTATGCATTGGTAAACGTGATATCAAGGAGTTTGAATTGTCTATGTTTGGAATCTAATTTTACATTCTTTAAGCTACTTTGTGCCCTAAGGGCATCTTGATTAGCCAAGTGATCTCATTTCTGTTATAAATTTAATGCTACATCTAATAGGGCTGCAACAAACTCATCTTTATCTTACTCTTAACTCACTATTCTATCGTTGAAATTTACTTGTAAGCCTTGGTAATTGTTCTACTAGTTATAAGCTATCATTTGGGTGGTTTACTTGTTGATTTTAGTGGGTAGAAGTTGTTGTTGTAGAAATAGTTTTCTATAGACATAACATTGTTACAAATGTTATTGTTAACACTAACTAACAACCCTCTAATTGCTATCAAAGTCTTGTTTTAATTATTGGAAATTTATCTACTCATTGTTAGCTTTGTTTCAAACATCTTGCACTTGATTTTGATGGTATAATTTGCAGCGCTTATTATCATTTATTGTTGATATATATATTTCCATACTGCTGCAATTTGGGATTGCAAGGTTTCTCGTTGCACCCCCTTTGGTTTTGAGGCTTCTTTTACTATATATTGTCTTGTTTCGGGTAGGGATAACATTTTTTTTCAAGTACATAACCTCTAGAAACCAATTTCCTTATCACGAGAATCATTATTAATCCTCCTTTAAAATCTTGACCTTGAACTATAGTGGCATATTTCATCTCTTTTCATTTCCCATCGCAACCCCCCTAGGGTCACCAAGGATTCCCCCATTGTGGTGATTTTATCATCCCTAAAGTGAGGGGAGTGTTTATCTAAGGTGACAGTGGGTAAATACTCCCATAGTTGTCACACTCTTTTGGTTTGGGTTGGGCTTTTCTCAAACTAAAATCTATGAGATAACAAGTACCAAGGGTTCCATGTTTATGAATGCCCTTCAAGCATCCAATTTTCTTGGTGTGGGAATCAATGCAACTATTGAGACCTTGTTAATTTAACTTTTTTCACCTTTGTTTAGAGAGTAATTGTAATTGAGGAATAAGAATATCACTTTATAGAGCTCTCATTAGTTAAAATTCACGAGTGACCAAATCTGTGGCCTACCCTTACATCAATGCGCAACCTCTAAGTAAAAGTGTCAGTAGTTTTTCAACTCGGGTCATTGAAAATGAGTGCTAGTAAATGGAAACATGAATGTTGTTCCTCCTCTCCTAATGGTATCCTATACACTTCCATACAACCCCATTACCCATATGCGGAATGATCAGAAAGCATGTTCTTTGTTCCTACACACACCGCAATCAACACATTAAATTGTTCCATAATAAAAATCAAATAATATCATTAAACATATATCACATTAAAATATTTTGACTTAATGTAGAGTCTAATATAATGTTGATGTGATCTCACGTCGGTATACAATTGTGACTTTTTTGTCACACTAGGTAACCATCAATAGAATTTGCAAGTTAATGTATCTAACATTTTCATTTCAAAGAGTCGTAATCATATTTATCGACAATGTTAGTTACATCATATTAATTTATTTTAATACATCGATGCTATCATAAAAACATTTAAATGAACCGATTCAAAAAAATCACTTAAATCCAATCAAATAATTAAAATTTTGAGTTTCATCATTATAATACAAGTCAATAAACCAATTCATTTTGTAAACAAATGCTCTCAAATAATAAGATCATGTCCATCAAACTAGTAGAAACAAATGGGGCACTACAAAGTGATGTTGTAAAAGAGGTTATATGGAAGCTTACATTTTCTATTGTTTTTGCTTCAAACATAAATATTATATAACAAAGGAATGTGATATTGGTGGGGGGAAAACTCACAGCTGGCATGCCTTTATTAAGTTTCTGCATTTTATAATATTTATTATCTTATAATATATACATTATTTGTTAGTAATAGATGTTTGTCTCTAATCAAACTTAAACATTGTTTCCTTCATTGTTACATTATGTTCTACCTCTAGCTCTCTCAAACAACTTTGAGAATAACATAAATAAGGTTATATATGATCTGTACAAGTACATTAGGTAAGTAAATAGCTATAATTGAAATGTAACTTGCATAAATTGTTGACATTTGATTTACTTGGATTGTATAATAATGTGTTGACACATGTGATTTCCTTGCACTTGTAGGTGGTTGTGATATAAATAAATGCATAAAGAAGATATCAAGTATTGGAAGAGATAAATCCCTCATCTAATGTGTGAAATGAAAAAGTTTCTACCTCTGATCTTTTTCAATGCACAAGAAAAATCTTGTCAAGGATATTTAAATATGTGAACCCATACACACAAGGTCAATGTGGTTGGTGGAGAGGAACTTGAAGGAATTGAAGGATTTTGTTTGAAAAATATCATGTTGAGAGGGTTCAATGACTGAAGTATATATGGTATATCAGTCCACAATGCATATTAGTGAGTATCTATATATGGTATATCAGTCCACAATGCATATTAGTGAGTATCTATATATGGTATATCAGTTCGCAATGTATATTAGTGAGTATCTACCCCAACTAGCAAGTGATATTAATGTGCCTCTCTTTTGGTATGTCAAATCCATCAAATTTGAACGAGAGGTGTTGTCGGGGAAAGGTAGATGGAGAAGAGTGAAAGGTAGTATATTTTATTGTAATTAATATCTTTGTACATATATTTTTAAGCTTTGTTGGTACCTAAATCTATTTTTATTTCTTCATACAAGTAGTCAAGAGTGGGATGCACTGGATTTATACATTGCAAATAATCTCTACTAGATGAAGGTATGCATAGAATCATGTAATGAAGTTTACTATATTTGATCATGGAGTGGGGTGGAAAATTTGAATACAAGATCTTATGTGGAGAATGATACAAATCTGGTGTAGAAGGAAATTGATCTAGTATTTGGTGCAAAAGATAGAAAGTTGAACATTTTCCATTGTTTTTTAATTTTTAATTTCCATTTTTTTTTATTGTTTTTTTGTCCCACAAATTTTCTTGTACATATATTTGTCAATTCATGACAATGCATTTATAACATGCCAATCATTTAGGTGAAACACAACAAAACTATGTGGTACAATGGTAGAAAATATCGCACCAAATTGATGGATGATAAGAAGAAAAACCGTAATAGTGAAATGAGTGCAATTTTCCAAGTTACTAATACTTCCCATGGGGGTGAAAGACATTAGATCACATCTAATTTGAGATACTATAGATATTTGGAAGATATATTGAATATAGACTTGAAATTCTTCAAAGTGGTTATCTTTAGGGTCGAGTGGTACTGAGTGTTTCTATAAGGTGATGAAAGGATTGTTATTGATCATGATAATGGATTTACCATTATTAATACTACTAGGTTAATGTATAGTGCCCTGTATCCATCCAAGTCAATTTGAGCAAGTCTTTTTTTCATAGGTGTCAGGTAGAGAAGATTGGTCATTTTTTTGTTAGATTTGATCCAATAGGAAGGCCTATAAAGTATGTACCATAAGAATATGAAGAATATGTAGTAGAGTACGAAGAAGTGTCAAATGAAGAGATCCATGAAGTTGACCATCTAGTCATTGGCTCACATCCTATGCATCATGTTGATGATGATTATTATATTTATGTTGAATTAGTGCTAAACATCCCAAATGTGGTTATGGACAATCCTTTCAATGATTTTGAAGGGTTGTATGCAAATTTTAATCTTGATGAGTCAGACATTCAATTGGATGAAGTTCAAGATCAATATGAGTTGGATATGTAATAAATATTATTTAATAAAGCGAAGTCTTTGACATTTAAAATTATTAATTGTATAACTTTACTTGTTTTTTATATGACTTTAGATTCATCTATTGTACATTGGCCCCAATTGTATGACTTTGTTTTTATCATTCAATGGTTGT
>WSFP011580313.1:0-10513 GCA_009831015.1 Picea engelmannii | reverse complement strand
GATCCTGAATTTCAGAAAGAGATTGAGGGATAATTTCATCTCCCTTAAAAAGACAAAATCTTTAGGAGAGGACAACAACCCTCTCGGGACTCCTCTTAGTTTATTTTTCAAAACACATCTTAAGATTGTAAGGGTCCATACATGCCCACATGCTACAAAGATAATATAGTGTTGAAATTTACTTTCTTAGATTAAATCACTAGGGAAGTTTAAAAGGTTTTGTAACGGGCCCATACATGCCCACATGTGCACAATCTAGGATAGTTTCAAATCTTTCTTAGAATAAATCACAATAGGGAGTTAAAGGAATAGTAAGGACCCACATGTCCACATTCTAGTTTCCTAGGGACTTTAAAATTCTACAAAGTTGTACCAATGACACGTAGTAACTTAGGTAATCAAAACTTGTAAGGACCAAGTGAAGTCCACATGCAGCAAGGTGACACCTAAATTATTAAAAAAATGGCACACTTTCACTTTTTCACACACAAAGTTCACCAATCACTCACATAGTCTTATCTAAAAATTGTGGAGGTTGAAGTAAGTTTTCTCCATTAGGATTCAGAAATGCCCTGCCCCTTTTCTTGACGAGACTATCCACTCCCACTTAATTTCAACGAGGTTGGTTCACACCCCCAATCTCTTAAACAACCACAACCAAAATGTTTCTAAAAAACTCACTAATTTTTCGTCCACAAGAGGTGCCAAAAGAAATTTTTTAATCTAGGTAGGATCTCGGGGATAGGCATCCAAATAACTCCCCGTTATCTGGTTCTCACATAGTCAAAACAATAGAAGTTGACAAATAGGGAACTTTTTAATCCTCCAAGTCAAGTGTTCCTACACCATAAGGCAAGGAGATACCCATGAAGGCTTGAAGGCCGAGGTCCGGTTGTTCTGTGCGTCCCCCCTTGAGGCACCCACCTCTTGGATGGGATCCAGCCCATGACCCATTTCTGAGGTCGAAAATATAAATGTCGCACTTTGACCGAGGTACCTAGTGACCAAAATTTAGGACATCTACCTAGGTGGAAATTGTGGGTTGCAATTGCACCTTGATCAGATTTTGTGTGGCTATTGGGAAATATCGCCAGCTCTTTCAGGATATTCCCCCTCTACCCCTCATTATAATTGATTGCTTCATCCTTCACTAGTTTCTCTTCCAGTGGCTTCAGACCCCACTGTCGAGTGCTATTGGAAGGTCCAGTGTTATTTGAGAGGAAGGGTGTTACGTCTTTTAGGACACGAGCATTTGTTTTCTTTGTTCCCCCACATGGACAAAATCCACCTATCCACATATATGCTTCTTTATCAAATTAATTTATGTATGATACCCTTCTAATTACATCTGATTGGGAAATATATTATGAAGATTCAAACAATTGAAGCAAAGGCTCTTGTTTATTTATTGTTCTCACCACCATTCGCACACATCCACTCAGCTAGTCGGACATCATAGGGGACCCACAGAACCCCTGTCATTCCAAACGCTTGTTAAATTTCCCTCTTATTCTAGGGGGAGTTCCTAGTCTTGCCAACTCATCGGCTCCACTTTCTCACACCCTTGTGAGTGCTACTATCTTAGGATAGACTTTGCTTGGTTCCACCTTACTTGGGTCCACTTCCCAAGGTCAACCATCCACTCACTCTCCTTTACACGGAAATGGGGGGGCAACTTCTTCTCAAGGGGGAAGTACAGACCCACCTAGTCCCCTCCAAGGGTCAGGTACCAAGAACCCTCACACTATGTTTGGAATTAATCCTTCGCCACCACCTCATATACCATATTTGGATTCCCTCAACATACCGGATCTGACTAAACTCACCAATGATCCCATATTGCACAACCCCACATGGCCTGCAATGCCTACCAAACTCCCTTCAGACATCCCCAAGTTTGAAGGAAAAGTAGGAGACGATCCCACCAACCATATCATGACCTTTCACCTATGGTGTTCTTCAAACGGCATCATGGATGATTCAATCCAATTGAGTTTGTTTCAACGCACGCTCACTGACCCATCAGCTAAGTGGTATGTAGAAGAAAAATCTGGGTCCCACGCGACCTTTGAATCCTTGACCAAAGCATTTTTTACCTTCTTTCAACTACCCATTCATCATGACAATGGCCTCAAACTACTCTCTGAATTCAAACAAACCTCCTCCACACACATCATTGACCACATTCATGAGTGGCGTCGACGACGTAGTCTCTGCAAAGCTTACGCTACCCCCCAACAATGTCTCAATTGGTTCCTCAAGTCACTTGTTTCCCTCCTTGCCAAAGATGTGGCCACCTCCTTACCCCAGTCTAAAGAAGAAGCCATTAGCAAGACCCAACAATTCAAACTCATTTACGCCCAGTCACGATACCTATACATAGTACTCCCAAACGCCCCAAGACTGGTACCATTCGTCCAAGACAAATCGGGGATGTCTCACTCAGCAAACAGATTGATTGGTAACACCACCCACCACAACCCACAACCCCAACCACCACCCATGTACGGCATACCCCAATATCTGTTGGCATATGGAGGAATACCTTATTATCCTCCTCCCCCTTATCAACAACCATACCCTATTTCCATGCCTCCACCAATAAGTGGACCCCCGTCGGCACCTACAGTACGCCCACCTGTCCAACCAAGTTCTGGTACCCCCTCTACCATAGCTTATACCCTAAGCACTAGTGAAAGCGCCACACCTCCCTATGTACCTTACGGATCATCACAACATAATCCATACTTTCCATTTCCTGGTCCCCCACAACCCATGGCTCCACCACAAGGACACCTACACATTGGGGTTAATTTTTTTCAGCCCTCTCCCATTCAACAATATCAAAATTTTGAACAAATGAATACGACCAACCCGACCCATCAATCAAATAATGCCAAAAATAAAGGAAAAAATTGGAACAATAATAATCCAGTGCAAGGAGGAAACCATCCCCAACAAAACCAACCAGCTGGGGGAAACCAGAATCCAGGAAACCAAAACCCTCAAGGGGGCAATAATAACAAACGCCAAGGGAAAAATAACAACAACCTTCGAACCAACTTCCCTTATGCCCTTTGCATGAGTTTGGTCACTATACTCACCATTTCCCCCAAATCACTGACTTTAAACGGATGAAAGACTCTGTGAATGGACCACGTCCCTCAGCGTCGTCTGCCCCTCCACAGGCCCCACAACAATATGTGCAGCAACCACCCCCAGTCGTGATACAAAACCCCATTCCACACCAAGGGGTGATAAATACCCAACAAGACATACATCCTACCCCACCACAGTTGGGACAGTATCCCAATATGGGCAATCCTATCGATTGCACTATCCTCCTCACCAGTGAGGAAGAAGTCCTTATGCAAGCATGTAGTCGTCAATGTAGCACACCCCCTGAGTCTGCTCGCACCACTTCGGAAGCAACCCCAATCACAAATGGACCCCCTTTAATGATTTCTCACCCTAATACTGAAATAGCCCTTCGTATTCTTCACATCCCATTATGAAAGAATGTCCACAACCCTCAGGCTAGGGCAGCTCATAATTACAGTTTGGTCGATGACTTGGCACAATCTCCGACTACCATGTCAGTCTTAGAAGTCCTTCAAACTTGTCCCACTCAGCAGAAGTCATTACTTTCTTCCCTGGGGGAAGTCGACCCTGTTGATACTCGACTCATCACATTTGATCTCGACAATGGAGAACCTTGCCTCCCCACTCTTATCTTATTTCAAATCCCCATGAAAATTTGAAACATTACAGTTCATCGATGCATCATTCATGAAGTTTCATCCACATGTATCATGTCAAAATTAGTATGGCCAAAAATTGGTTCCCCTGAACTCATACCATCTGCCATTACCTTAAGAGCTTATGATGGGCAACCATCTTCTCCTAAAGGACTCTTCCAAAATGTCCCTGTAGAACTCGGGGGAAAAACCATTCTCATTGATATTGAGGTTATCAATGCCCCACTCAATTACAATATCTTGTTAGGTCATAGCTACATGTATGATATGAAGGCAGTTGCTTCTTCTGTATTTCAAACCATTATGTTCCCCCATAACGGGAAGATCATTACCATCGATCAGGTTTCACATTATGATCCTAACCCTTCTGCCAACATTGATAATATCCTCCCCTTTGTCCACACTAATTCCGATACATACCCACTCATCAATATGGGCCCCGGAATTTTCACCCAAACACCCATCCTTTCTTGGGACGTACCATGGCACACCACCTCTCATTCATCCTTCCAATCAAGTATGTGTTGTCTCATCCAACAAAACTGAAATTCGAGATACCACCCCTCCCAATGAGGCCTCTCTTATATCTGACGTCCCACTAGTCACAAAACTTCTTCCTCAGGAATTACCTGAAAACCCTCCACCTTCACCTATTTCTGATTCCACCTTACCTCAAGGCCACATCCCAATTTGGGAGACACTCCCCCAAGCTCTTACTCAAATCCCCTTCTTTTACCCTCCACCGAGTGTACAAGCTTTCCAAGTAGCAGGAACGCTTACCCTTCCCAATGTGGTGTTGGAAATCCTGGTATGGTATCTACATCCACTAGCCATGTTCCCTCAACCATCCCTCCCTCCTCAAACCGAAGGAATTCCGATGTAGATTCTCGTACCTACTCCCACCACACCACCAGCACCCCCACTCACTAACACTACTTCTACAGCTGGGGGCAGACGAAAAAAGACAGATCTCACCACTCCCCTACCCCCACATGTCCCACCTCCTTATGCACTATGCGAGAAAGATGGACACCCAACCAAAAAATGCCCATCTCTACTAGAACTATGCAATCTAATTCAACTCAATCAAGCACCATCACCGCTCTTCGCTTCATCAAGTATTGTCGCTACCTCCCCTAACACAAGTAGCAAAGGACTGTGAACCAAATTTGCTTGTGCCATCTGTTCATAATATGGCCATTATACACACCATTGTCCAGCACTACCCCAATTCCGACAGACGCTAGCAGCAGTACAGCAGAGCTTTCAGCAAGAACCCAATCCGTCTGCATCATCCTCGGGGGCGTGTTGATAAGAGCAGAGGATAATTCTGATGGGGAACAATAGTCTAAAAAATAGGCAATGACACCTCTAGGAAGTATCAAGGATTTCGCGGGCATTGATAGCCCACCAAATTTCAGAGGTCTTCGGAAAATATAAAAAACAACTGCAATAGTTGCGAAGTAAGACCCACCACAACATGAGAAAGTGTTGAAGTAAAATGTTATGGGGGTCAATGACAGTAGAGAGCAATGATGGTTCTCCCTGTGTCGTCCGAGACTCCTCATTGTAAAGGTAATGAGAGTCAAGATATTGTTGCCCTTCTGAAAACTGTGTTGATGTCGACAAAAAGGGAGACGCGACTCCAAGAAGCAAAGGGCTTCGTGAAATCGATTGGATGAGATCAGGAACTAATGAGGTACATGGACAAAGTCAAGGTGCGGTGAGACTCAATACTTCCCTTGGTTGGGGATATATGTGAAGTATAAGTGGCAGCAACCATACAACTAAGTCGAGTGTCAGGGGGACAACTAGACATGGGATAAGTTGTGCCAGAGGCGGAACAAAGTGAACAAACCCGAAGAGCAGAGGTAGGTGGCCTGGGGGATACTCGGAGTTTATGGACGATGTCAACAGGAGTAGGTGATAAGGAATTCCCCAACCAAGGGCAACATGGGTTTTGATTTCCAAAAAAGGAAGGAGGTCACCGAAGGTGACAACAAAAAGCTATGTAAAATGCTGGAAACAACGGCTTTGTACAATTACAAAAACAATTAAAAAATAAGGTGGCGTAATAATGTAGATACAGAAACGGGTGCCCCAGTGTAAAATAGCTTGGCCTGAGGATGGCGCAAGTTGTTTGGAAAACAAGTGGAGGGTTGGGGGCCCATAGGTGGGTTTCTGTATTACGAAAATGTATGGAGGGCAATCTGCAGATGGGAAAACTGATGGTGGATGAAAATGGATGGTTAATGAAGTTGCGGGAGTGTAGTCAAAATAAAATTGTGAAAAAGTACCCTGGGAGTCCATTGGGTAGGCTAGTAAAATGAGGAGAAGGAGAATGCGGTTGATCCGAGACACGATGTAAGACTATTGGGACTCCCATCCCTAAACGGTGAGAATAGCATGAGTGTCAAAGTTCCTGGGGGGGATGATGAATGGGACAACTAATGTGGGTGAGAGTGCTACCAGGTGGCAGTACCGAAATGCGGTGGATGTGACAATACTGCAGAGCTGGATATAGGAATCCTAGACGTAAAAATCAGAGGGTGTGACTGGGAGATGCATCTTGATATTCAGAGGGAATGACTACATGCCAGTGTTGAGGATATACCTAAATGAAGATTGTTAAGATATGATGATCAAGTACCTGCACACATGAAAAACCAATACCCGATGTGAACAATATCTAAAGAGAAAGATCATATAGCGGTTATTCAATAATGTAAGCATGTGTACCTGAGCGGAATATGAGAAAAATGTACCTTGGGGGTTAAGGATGAAAAATGGCCCAGGGACTATCATGGTGTAGATGATGGGGCGTTGATCCCGTGGCTGAAGACGGATCGAAAAATGGATGCCTGGAGCTCCCTGAATTGAGTCTGGAAGTTTGGAAAAATGGACTATATATAGCTGTAGGGCCCACAATGCCACCTCATTTGTACATGCTGTGTTATTGAGTGGACGAGCAAGTTTAGAGGATTTTTTCAGATTCTAGGAGATCGAGGCAGCCGATTTAGGACCAGCGAGCTTCAAGTTAGTTGTCTTATCATCCTACATATAATTAGGGTTTTTGCTTTTGGGCAGGGCTTGTACGGAGGGTCGTACAGGGGTTTTTGTAGGTGTGGGCCCCCCAGTGCACGGGTGATCGAGAAAGTTGTGCAAATGGGTGTGCGCCTGTAATTTGGGCATCTGCGCATGGGGGCACCCTAGTGGGGATAATAGGCGTGCATGGCATGCACGCCTGTTCTAGGTACAGCGACGCATGCATGTGCATCTGTAATTCTAACAGTTGTGCATGTGTGCGTCGTTGTGTAGTGAACAGGCACGCTACAAGGCATGCATGTGTGCGCGACAAGGGCACATGAATGCACCTATGTGTGGCCAATAGTCACTCGTGAGAGAGTGACTAAGGGATGAACAAGCGCGCATGTGTACGTGCCTGTGGGGTAAAACAGCTGCTCCTTGGAGGCAAAGCTGAAAGGTGTAAAAATTGATCTTTGTTGGAGATTTTGATGTTTGTATGTTTGAGATGGCTGATCAAGTACTGTATATGTGGATGCAGGTGATCATCTGGACAATGTCGATTCACTGGAGAGAGAGAGAGATTGGTCCCAGTTGCGGCAGGTCATGACCAATGAGGAGACGGGAATCTGTGACACTTTGGTCGCGTGTGGGTTGTTGAAGTTCTTTGAGTGCCCCCTGATATGGTCCCAGGAGTACCTCCTACAGTTCTTGATTCAGATGTGGAATCTAGATCTACATTGTTTTATGGTGTGGGGTGAGTAGTTGTCCTTCACTACGGTGGAGGATGTATATTTCTTGACGGGGCTCCCTTTTCGGGGAACTCCCTTATCGACGGAGCTCGTAGTACTTGGGGATGGCCAGTTTGATGTCTTAGGCCAGAGGTACAGTAAGAGGGAGAACTTTATCTCGAGCTCCATGGTGAGTATTGGGGTGATGGATGCCCTAGTTCATCATTGTGTGGAAGTGATGGTTCTGAGGGTATATGGGTCCCTCGCGACTCAGCGGATCAGTGGTGGTTAGCTGAGGATTATGGAGAGGGCGCTAGTAGGAGAGAATTTTTCCTGGGGCTTGATGTTGCATGCCAAGATGGTAGGGAATCTAGATACGTGTCGAGTTGTAGACTCAGGAGAGTTTTCCTTTGGGTCAATCTTGGTGGCATGGTTTCTGGAGAGGGTGCCTATGTTGCACCCGAGAGTGTTGTTGGGTGCACCTGGTGTGCGAGAGCCATGACTGCGGCGGTGGTTGACGATTTTGATTCACCATGGTGGTGGGGAGTGTGGCCAATATTTCATGGCCGAGGCTGCACAGGTGTGGCTTCAGATGCCATAGATTATAATGCGGTACCCATACTTCAGGGTGGACTTCCGGGATGATCCGAAGATGGTGCTACCTCCAAGAGAAGTGTTCGAACACAGAGGTATGGTGTGATATTGTTATTTTGTAGATAGTATAGCATGTATATTTTTATGTATGGGTGGATGTTGATGATATCATTTGTTTGTTGTATGTGCAGATGTGGGGCCTCACGAGTGCAAGGTGGAGTTGGTTAGAGCGTCGACTCGTCAGGGGCCAGTGAGACCTCTGCGGGGAGAGTCGCGGGCAGGAGAGAGACAACGACAGGAGGATGCTGGGGTGAGGCCTGTTGATGATGAGAGAGTGGCTAGGAGACATCGTTTTGACGACCCTGGTGTAGGGCCATCACACGCTCCTCTGGCCAAGGTTGGGGGAGAGTTTGAGGATATTCACCGCCACTTGGAGGTGGTGCTATAGGGAGTGCCCGAGGGCATGTGGTTTCAGATCCAGGATTAGGGCATCCTAGAGATGTGTGTGGGGGTTTCATTGGTGTGGTGGACTGTGGTCCGAAGAGAAGCAATAGCGGGTGTTGCGATGACTGGGCGGCTACCTCCATGTCCAGAGGGAGCGATACTGGGTGGGGCACCACCTCCTGAGAGGGGACTAGGTGGTGATGCTCTAGAGGCACCATGAGTGTCTCTGTATGTATTTATATGTTTTTGTGGTATTTATATAGGCCTGTGAGTCTACTTGGTGTAGTGGCACCAGTTTTGTATCTATAGGGGTGAGGTGGTTCACCGACCTACGGATGTTGTATATGTACGATATATATTTTTTGCAAACATTCGAATGGCACATTTGACCGATATATATATATATATATGGATATACATTTTGGGATCTTGGTGATGTTTACATGTGTTTTGTGTTTTTGTTGATGATGTCTAAGGTATATGTTGTGATAGATTATTGATGTTTAATGTATGCGTACTGGTAACCTGATGTGATAAATGCCAATCTAATACTAGGTTAGCCATGTTATCTATCATTTGATTAAATTGTCATGGAATATGTGTGAATGTAATGGAATCAAAATGTCGAGATAAAAGTCTAACTTGTAGATATTTGCGGAAGAGGCAAGGATCGTGAACGTAGTACACATTATTGAGTTGGAGGACGACTGGTTGGGAATCAAGTAAAACGCTAAGGTGACGAATATGGCGATGGCTGGCCTCAGCGAGCAGACCAATGACGGTGGTGTATTCTACTTTATTGTTGGAGGCTGAGCCTAAACATATGTCGTTGGAGTGGAGCAGTTTATGTGAGAGTGAATAGAGGGCCCAAGCAGCCGAAGCAAGATTATGTGTCCAACGGCTAGCTCCGTCGGCATAACCGATGTGGTAGGCCGATGGGGGTGGCATCTGTCAATAACACGAGTGATAGATTAGACGTGAGGTATGGATGAAAGAAGATTTAAAACTCTAAAAAAAACATACAAAACGAAATAGCCTAGTGTATAATGGCTATGCTCAGGCGTAAAATTTCTTTAAGTACAACCTGTTGACGAGTTCTTTGAGAGGGTAGCCTTCTTGGGAGGCTAGAACATATGCGACTTTAGTAAGGAAATGTTGGATGATATAAGGTCCATGCCATAGTGACTCGAATTTTCCATGGCCGAGGATATCGTGAGCGACATCGTAAGAGAGGATGAGATCACTTTTGTTGAATGAGCGAAGGTTGACATGGCGATAAAAGGTGGCCTTTGATCATTTCTTGGTTGCCTCATTGTTTTGTAATGAAGATCGGCGATCTTCATCCAGGGACTCTAAGCTCAGCAAACGCTTCTCCATTGGAGAAGTTTCAGGTAATAGCTCAATAGCGGTGCATAAAGTGGCAATTTCGCACTCGATGGGAAGAGTGGCCTCCACCCCGTGGACTAGATGAAAAGGTGTGAAACCAGTGGCAGTTTTGACTGGCGTGCGATAGGCCCTGTTATCGCACATTTTGTAGGAAAGGTTTAAGTAGCTTGGAGTCAAGGCTCAAACTGGCGTAACAGGAGCCTCCCCACCCACTGTCACCTCGATGGGGAGCTCTTTCTATTCTGGGTGGCTAATCCCAAGGGAGACGTCCCTAGTAATCTGGGGTTCTGAAGGAGAAGGATCAAGGGTTTAAGGCTTCAAAGGTCAAAGTGAGCTTTCCCTTCACAGATTACTGCCAAATGGATAGTCAAGAGAAGATATTCCACTGGATGGCACCTGTTTGCGAGACAAGGCAAATAAAACTAAAGAGTGTGTTGCAGTGGTTAGTACTTTACAATATCAATGACTATCTTTTATACATATGAGCATTAATGAAAGTAATTATTGACGAAGTCAATGATTGCAATAAAAGCTTATATTTTATGTTACTTCTTCAATAAATACACAAGAGATACT
>ML916386.1:0-10513 GCA_009831015.1 Picea engelmannii | reverse complement strand
GATGGAAAACTGAGGGACTTTTGTTCCAAAGAGGCTTGAATATTATGGAGGATTGCACTCAAATGCCCCACCTATCCAAGCTTGAGAACCTGAAAGACTTGGCCAAACTTGCCAACAATTTCGTTAAATATGGAAAATCTCCATACATGAAATCTGGATCTGTTAGCGTCGGAAGTCACCCCTGGATTGCAGTAGGAGCAGAGCCCGACGCCCATCAGTTTATGTCACGATTTGTTTAATGGGGTGATCAAACGGAGGCTAACTCAAACGATGTGGTTCCAATTCCGAAACTAGGCTAGGCATGCATGGGCAAGTAAGGTCTTAAATAACTTCAGACAGTGAGTTGTAGTAAGGGTGAGTAGGGGGAAGACTTGTATCAGAGAAATGCAAAGGTCTGTCATAAACATCAGGTTCCTAACAGACTGTGGAAGAAGACATTTAAACGCAAGATCTTCTTACGCTCAAACGCCGAAAACCAGAGAAAACAATAGTGCCACAATAAATCCTTTATCACAGCATAATTGCCATAATTCGTGCGAATCAGTCGATCACGAACTCTCTTGGTATAGATGAAAACTAGATGGAGTTAGAGAGATTGTCTGTCATAAAACAAGAAATCTCACATACAGATGCATAACCAGAGAACTAGAGTCTGTTAAAACTTTACAATCGGGAGCTGCGCTCTACCATCGATACCACCAAAAATACCAAAACTGAGTACATATACTTGGGCGGATTTGCCCAACAGAGGCGCGCTCGCCCTCCAAGGTGTAGCGTCTCTTCAATCAATCTTCAGGTGGAAGTCCTTCGTCAGACGTCTCCTTAACTTCGCATGGCCTCTGCAAGGGAGGAGTAGTTGGGCCAGTAAATGCTGAGCTAGCGTGTGCAGGCCTCCTCCAGCTGGTCGAGAACTCGGCATGGCTTCTCTGAAAAGAAAAGAGTACACAGGACTCTCTCGAGCAGTCCGCTTGCCAGGCCTGACATCCTTCGCATTTAATGAATGATGAGAGGCTTCAACCACCCTTTCTCGCCTTCATTTACTCCAAGCGAAAACCAGGACCAAGGTCGGATCAAATGACACTTGGAGGTCGCGGCAATTCCTTCTGTGAATCATGCATGACGCCTTCGGCCCTCCCGGAACAACTCTTTTCTTTCTCAAATAACCTTGGGCTGTGACCACGAGCTTATCCCAAAGCGCTTTCGGCGTTCGCGAACGGAAGGAGTTAATCCTTGCTTCTTGAAATCACGATGAGCGAAACGCCGAGGCGGCTTTAATCTGGCGCCACGCGCCCTCCGGATCTGACGGTTCTGAATTCTCCCGACAATGCTGTGGGCCCCAGGTCCTGAACGCTCTCGTCATCTCGTGCATCGGGAAAAGATGGAGCTGCTTCTTGCGTTTCGAAGTTGCGACAGGCGAAAAGGCGAGGGGCCTAATCGCGCACGCCAGGTGTCCCATTTAGATGAACGACTGAAATTGTTCCTTGATATTGTGGGCCCGCCTTTAAAAGTGCTTTTCACTTCGCGATTCGCGAGTCGGAGACTCTTGGCTCCTTTTCTTCAACTCTCGCTTCCTGGGACAACGATATGGGTGGGGCCCACTTTCTGGTCGGCGCTCTCCTTATGTGACCGTTTGCTAGGGTCCACGTACTAGCACCTCTCGCTTCTCGTGACCTCGCGAATGGAGTATCAGACTTTGGCATCCTCCCTTCGCGAAGTCCCGAGATGCGATGGTCAGCGCCGATTGACTTCCTTCGGACACTTTTCGTAACTCGCGATCTCGCGCAACCAAAAGACATAGTCCGCCCTTCGAACTCACGAACCCCGAGCTCGAGAAAAAGCACTGTGCTTGAACTGCTTGCGATCAACGACCCTCGTAACTTCGCGGGTGCCTCCCGAAGGATTCCGACCGTTGAATTCCTTAAAACTTTAAGCACTATGCTTGACGAGACTTGGTTAATCTGCAATTGCCCACCAATCGCTGTTCTGCTCCTTCGCTGAATCATTTTCGCTGAAGAATGAAATGCCCGCTCGCTTGATTTTAAGTCCCAAAAGGACTTCTTTTACGCACTACGCTTGGGCACTCCTCGGGCAACCTGCAGACCTGTGTATCCCGATGCCGAAGACAAGAAATGTTGCTAACATTAGGCTCCATGGGGGATAGAGTCGTCCCTGTGATGCTCTAAGGACTCATTTTGCAGTTCCAGTGCCTTGCTGATGGGTTATGGAGTCATTTTATTAAGCCGAAACAATAAAAGTAAAAGCAAAGAACAGAAAGGAAAATATTTACATAACATAGGAGCCACTGAAGGCTCAGACAAAACATTTTTTAAGAAAGTGCCCATTTACTGGGTTGCTGAAAACTTCTTCGCCTTCCAAATCTTGTAGCCGATATGTGTTATTTGAGAAGACTTCAGAGATTCTGAAAGGCCCAATCCATAGGGCTTCAAATTTTCCGTGCTTGCCCTTGTCTTGCTTAGGAGCGTCCCATTTCAGTACCAGGTCTCCTATTTGGAACTCCTCCCTCTTGGCCTTCTTATCAAAGACTTGCTTGATCCTCTGCTGATGGTCCTGAATTCTGATCATTACCTGCTCTCTGGCCTGCTGGACTTCTACGAGTTGATGAATCCTTCTGACCATGTCATTAGGCTCTTCTTGATAATCCTGGAAGAATTTTGCTACGGGAATGGCCAGCTGAGAAGGGAAGACAGCTTCTGCTCCGTATACCAACTGGAAAGGGGAGGTGCCTATAGATCTCTTCGTAGTCACCCGATCAGCCCATAGAGCGAATTTCAGCTTTGAATTCCAAGCCCGTTTGTTGTCCTCCAATAATCTTTTGATGATCCTTATGAGACTTTTATTGGAGGATTCTGCTAAACCATTCCCCTGGGGATAGTACGGGGTGGAGTGAATCAACTTGATTCCGAATTGCTCACAGAACTTAACCAGAGGTTCAGCCTTGAATGAGGTTGCATTATCTGTAACGATCTTTCTTGGGCAACCGAATCTTGTGATGAGGTCTTCCAGGAATCCAATTATTACCTTATGGGAAGCACTCCTGGTGGGGACAGCTTCAATCCATTTGGTAAAAAAGTCTGTGGCAGTCAGGATCCATCTGTGCTGCCCACTGGAAGCAGGGTGGATTTCTCCAATAAAATCCAGGCCCCATTGATGGAAAGGTCCCGAAACAACTACAGGCTGTAAAGGCAGAGACTTGAGCTGTTGCTTTCCTGAAAATCTTTGGCATGTGATACAGGCTCTAACTCCTCTATGGACATCAGCGAACAAGGTGGGCCAGTAGTACCCAGCTCTGAGAATTTTGTGGGCTGTAGTCTTCCAGGAATGGTGCCCTCCACATAGGCCGCTGTGAAACTCGATCATGATCCTGCTGGCCTCTGGTGGATCCATGCATTTTAAAAGCACCCCCAGGGGGTCTTTCCAGTATAAAATTTGATCAATAAGGCAGTACCTGACTGCCCTGAGCTTAAGAGCCCTTGCTTTGTTTCTTTGCAGGCCATCTGGGGGCCTCAACTCCTGCAGAAAATATATGACATCCTTATACCAAGGACATCGGGCCAGTGGGGGCTCTCCTTGAGGGTCTATTTCAGACAATCGACCCCGTTGAATCCCTGAGCATTCATTCATGAAACTTACCCCCAAAGCTTTGCGATTGGTTTCAGCCAGCAGCTTGGCCAAGCCTTGACCTTTGATCAATTTGGTAGGCCTTATTTTCAGGTCAAATTCCAGGATCTTGGCTATCCATTTACTCCTCTTCCCTTCAATGTCGGGCTGTACAAGGATGTCCTTCACAGAGGCTAAAGGAACATATGCGATCACCTTTGAGTGCAGGACATAGACCCTGAAAGATTTGAGAGCTTTCACTAAGGCATAGGCCTGTTTCTCCATGATTTCATACCTGACCTCTGCATCTCTTAGCGCCTTGCTGAAGAAGGCAATGGGCTGCTCTCGCCCCTCCTCATTTCTCTGCAGCAAGACCGCTGCTACTGTATCAAAAGAAGCGAAGGAGAAGATTAGGAAATCTTTCGAATAATCAGGACTGATCAACACTGGTGCCTCAATCAATGCCTTTTTTATTTGGACAAAAGATTCCCTGGGTTCAGCGGTCCATTTCACTTCATTCCCCTTCTTGAGCATGGCTGTGATGTGTTTCACCAGCTCAGCGAAATTGGAGACGAATCTCCTCAGAAAATTAATCTTCCCCAAAAAGGCTTGAACTTCCTTCTTTGACCTGGGAAGCGACAAGGTCCGAATTGCCTCCACTCTGCTAGGATCAATCCTCACTCCTTCTGCTGATACTATATGGCCTAGTAGCTTCCCTTCCTCCATAGCAAACAAAGATTTCTTGGGGTTCAGGGAAAGGCCGAATCTTCGACATTTTGAGAAGACTTTCCTCAGGTGACAGCAGTGCTCTTTGTCGGACCTTGAGAAGACTGTTATGTCGTCCAGATATATCACCACAAATTTGTCTTTCTCCCCGATGAAGGCTATGTCCATGGCTCGCTGAAACGTCGCTCCTGCATTCATCAGTCCGAATGGCATTTTGGCATACATGAATGTGCCCCAAGGAGTGGTGAAGGCCGTTTTTTCTCTATCCTCAGGGATGACCGATATCTGATTATAACCAGAAAAACCATCGATCATGGAGATCCTAGATGCACCGGTTACCCTCTGCAATATGTGTTCCATGTTGGGCAGGGGATAATTATCTTTCTTTGAACTTCTGTTCAGGTTCCTGAAGTCGACGCAGAGCCTGATCTCTCCACTTTTCTTCCTTACCGGAACCAAATTGGCCACCCATTCGGAATATCTCAGGGGGACGATGATCTGGGCCTCCAACAACTTCTTTACTTCTTTCTCCATAACAGGCAGCAACATGGGATTTATCTGTCTTAGCTTCTGCCTAAACGGCTTAGCCTCTTCCTTCAGTGGGATCTTGTGTTCAATGATGGACGTATCATATGTCTTGAGGTCTTCGTAGGACCATGCGAACACATCAGCAAATTCTTTTAGTAACTCAGCATATTCGGCCCTCTGTTCTGTGGTCAAACTGCTTGACAGCTTGACAAACTTAGGCTCCTCCGAAGTGCCAATGTTGCACTCGGCTGTATCAGCGTCTACATCTGAAACCCTACCCTTCACTGCCACATCATTCCCATCGAACAATCTTTCTAAAGGAATAAGTCCCCTCGGAATGTGATTGCTAGGCAGCTGAATAATCTGGTGGTTAGCGATCTTATTCAAAAACACCTCAGGGTGAGGATCACCTTCTGTGTCAGGATCCTGATCAATGTGCAACGCAGAGAACTCATCAACAGATTGGAGAAATCTTTCGATTTCCAGATCATCTTCGAATACCTTCCAATGCTTGACATTGTCCGGTACAGAGGGCCTATATTTTATTTCGACATCAGAGTTGACCCTAGGAAGCAGAGGAACTTTGAGCAAACTGGCTGAGACAGCTAAAGAATCGGCCACAACATTATCCTCCCTTGGGATAAAAGAGATGTTGAAGGCTGAGAAGAAATTGTCAATTAGGTCCCATACTTCATTTCTGTAATTTCTGAGTCGAGGATGCTTAGCCTGATAAGCGTTTCTGATCTGTTGGACCACGAACTCTGCATCACCGAACACTGCTATCTCCTGAATTCCCATTTCCCTTGCAGCTCTTAATCCTAGAACAAGGGCTTCATACTCTGCCACATTGTTGGTGGTTTCAAATTCTAACTTGTATGACAGAGAAACGGTTTCCTGGGCAGGTGACACGAAAAACACCCCAGCACCAACGCCTTCCCTGGAACAGGCTCCATCAAAAAACATTTTCCAAACAGGGGTGATGGAGGGAGGAAGATCGCGAGGAGTAATGGGCTGCTTTCTGAGTTTAAGAGGAGGTTCGGGAGCATTGGTAAGTTGTAGCACACTGGATCCTAAATCAGTGTCTAAAGCAAAAATGGGATGGTTGGTAGGGTTGGCTTCATCGCTAATTATGTAGGCCAGCTGGGCTTCTCTGTATAGTCTTCTATGCTGTCCTCCGAACACTGGGATAGTAGCATATGTGAGGTCCATCTGCAAGGTTCCCCCCAGTCTCTTTATCCAAGATCTTGACAGCAACATACCAAATTTGGGGGGGACATTAGCCACTACAATATCCATGACCACACTTTTCATGGGCAACTGAAACAAGGTCACAACCAGGTCTTTAATAACTCCAAGACACTGGACTCTCCTGGAGTCAAAGGAATAGAGGTCATGATAGGCTCGAGTGACTTCCAGTCCTAACTCTTCCATGATGGTTTTGGGCATAAGGTTGTGCGAAGCCCCTGAGTCCATCAAGCAGTTGTGCAGCACCTTGTCATGTATGTTCAGGGAGGTGTAGAAGGGAGGGGATGAATCATCTCTGTCTTCTACCATGGGACCTAGGATGACTGCAGGCTTTTCATCTTGCAAATTGATGGAGTCTGTGGGAAGGGTTGAGGCCTCAGACTGTAAGAGCTCAGAGAAGCGTTTTTTGAACCCTTCATGTTTAATTAATTTTGTCAGGGGCACAGGGATTCTGATTTTTTGAATTTCATGCTTGAAATTGAAAGAAGATGAGAGCTTTGGGATTTCTCTTACTTCGGGAACATGACTCTAGATTATGGGAGAGAGGGGTTGGGGCTTCTCACCTCTGTGACTGTCTACTACTTTATCGGCAAGTATCTCTGTCCTGGTAGACTACTCAGGAACGTCGGGCGCTTTAGTCTTTTTCTTTGACCTCAGATCATATCTGCCTGGGCTGCCACTCGCCTTGTCTCCCTTGCTCAGTTCATTTAGCTGACTGTCCATGAGAGACTCCTCGTATGCAGATTGAGTCAGATGAGGAAAAGGAGGAGCTTCTCTGAAGCAATGGATTTCAGGATCAAGCTCACCTGTTTCCCCTTCTTCCCCCTCCCCCACAAAATTATTTTGGAAAGGGGCCTGAATTTTCTGGTCTTCTCTATCTCTTCCCCTCTCTCTTTGCACATTCGGGGGAGTAAAATTGTTCGGCCTCCTGAAACCTCCTTTGTTTTCGACATTCTGAGGGCCCTTTTATGCTTGCCTCCCCTCGACTTTCATTCTCTCCATCTCTGCAGACAGAGACTTCACCATCTTGGTCAGTTCATCCACTTGAGGGTGGGGCACCAATGGGCCAGAAGTTGAGGCTTCCGACCTTCCCTTTCTTCTGTCTGCGTCGGCCTTGTTCCTCAGTCTACCAGCTGCTAACACATTGGATTCCACTTCTATGGCCGCATCTTGCATTTGAGCCAAGGAGGTGGCTCTTCTTTCTCTTAGTAACAGACAGAAATCGGGGCCAAACGCACTAGCATAAGAAATTTTGGCTGAGGCTTCTGAAGGCTTTATCTCAGCAGGGATTTTGTTATACATCTTATTGAATCTTTTGGAGAAGTCGGAGACGGACTCTCCATCCATCTTCTTCAAAGACCCGAACTCTGTCATGTAATACATGAAATCCTTCCTGTCGCCCCACTGCCTCAGGAAAACACCATCCAGGGCTTCGATACCAGCAATAGATCCGGGGGCCAGTCCTCTAAACCATTTCCTCACCTCGCCATCCAGGCTCTGGACAAAGACTCTCATCCAGACATCTTCATTTTCAATGTTCAGATTGTCTGCATAACTGTAAAAAGCAGCCAGGTGCTCTTCAGCAGTTATGTCTCCTTCCCCAGTGAACTTGGGCATATACTTCAAGTAATCTCCAGCATGGAGAGGATTCATAGGATGAGGTAGGACTAAGGGGGCATATCTGGCAGCGACTATGGCGTCCATCCTATTCAGAGGGGGATTAGCACCGGCCATAGGAATATTAGGCGGATGAGAACTTGGAGGAGAAGGAGTTCGCGAAGGGGCTACTGGGAATGAGTCCCGAAGTGGAGTGGGAAACAAGAGGGAATTTAAGGAGAAGGCTAACAAGCTCAAGTCAGTAGGTGCTTCTCTTTGCGCAGGAGTGGTAAAACTAGGCGTGGGGAAAGCTTCCGCGGTCCTGGGTCTATGCCCAGGTACAACTTCAAGGGAAAGGGGATTGACAAGGATCTCTCGCTCCAATCCCAGACCGGGAGGGGAAAACTCAGCAGGAACACTCCCGAAATTCAGGAAACGGGAAACTTCAGAAAATGGTCTGCTAGGAAGCTGAGGAGGAGAAAAAGGAGCTTCTATAGAAGGAGATAGCGGATTACCTGATTTAACGGTGGAAGTTTCACCTTCAGGGGCCTTTCCTTTTTTGAAAATCACCTCCGGATCAGCTACAGGTGTAGCTATGGGCAGCTGTGGATGAGACCGTGTGTGTCTGCCTCTGGAAGCCACAATTAAAACAACGGGTTCGCTCCAGTGGAGTCGTCACAATGGAGTCACCAAGTGCACAGTAGCAATCTTCAAAGGCTCTGATACCCGATGCACCTTCAGAATCAGAGGCTGAATGTCGTTCAATTCCGGGGAAGATTTTCAACTTCGTCCCCGGCAACGGCGCCAGAAATGTAAGCGTCGGAAGTCACCCCTGGATTGCAGCAGGAGCAGAGCTCGACACCCATCAGTTTATGTCACGATTTGTTTAATGGGGTGATCAAACGGAGGCTAACTCAAACGACGTGGTTCCAATTCCGAAACTAGGCTAGGCATGCATGGGCAAGTAAGGTCTTAGATAACTTCAGACAGTGAGTTGTAGTAAGGGTGAGTAGGGGGAAGACTTGTATCAGAGAAATGCAAAGGTCTGTCATAAACATCAGGTTCCTAACAGACTGTGGAAGAAGACATTTAGACGCAAGATCTTCTTACGCTCAAACGCCGAAAACCAGAGAAAACAATAGTGCCACAATAAATCCTTTATCACAACATAATTGCCATAATTCGTGCGAATCAGTCGATCACGAACTCTCTTGGTATAGATGAAAACTAGATGGAGTTAGAGAGATTGTCTGTCATAAAACAAGAAATCTCACATACAGATACATAACCAGAGAACTAGAGTCTGTTAAAACTTTACAATCGGGAGCTTCGCTCTACCATCAATACCACCAAAAATACCAAAACTGAGTACATATACTTGGGCGGATTTGCCCAACAGAGGCGCGCTCGCCCTCCAAGGCATAGCGTCTCTTCAATCAATCTTCAGGTGGAAGTCCTTCGTCAGACGTCTCCTTAACTTCGCATGGCCTCTGCAAGGGAGGAGTAGCTGGGCCAGTAAATGCTGAGCTAGCGTGTGCAGGCCTCCTTCGGCTGGTCGAGAACTCGGCATGGCTTCTCTGAAAAGGAAAGAGTACACAGGACTCTCTCGAGCAGTCCGCTTGCCAGGCCTGACATCCTTCGCATTTAATGAATGATGAGAGGCTTCAACCACCCTTTCTCGCCTTCATTTACTCCAAGCGAAAACCAGGACCGAGGTCGGATCAAATGGCACTTGGAGATCGCGACAATTCCTTCTGTGAATCATGCATGACGCCTTCGGCCCTCCCGGAACAGCTCTTTTCTTTCTCAAATGACCTTGGGCTGTGACCACGAGCTTATCCCAAAGCGCTTTCGGCGTTCACGAACGGAAGGAGTTAATCCTTGCTTCTTGAAATCACGATGAGCGAAACGCCGAGGCGGCTTTAATCTGGTGCCACGCGCCCTCCGGATCTGACGGTTCTGAATTCTCCCGACAATGCTGTGGGCCCCAGGTCTTGAACGCTCTCGTCATCTCGTGCATCGGGAAAAGATGGAGCTGCTTCTTGCATTTCGAAGTTGCGACAGGTGAAAAGGCGAGGGGCCTAATCGCGTGCGCCAGGTGTCCCATTTAGATGAACGGCTGAAACTGTTCCTCGATATTGTGGGCCCGCCTTTAAAAGTGCTTTTCACTTCGCGATTCGCGAGTCGGAGACTCTTGGCTCCTTTTCTTCAACTCTCGCTTTTCGGGACGGCGATATGGGTGGGACCCACTTTCTGGTCGGCGCTCTCCTTATGTGACCGTTTGCTAGGGTCCACGTACTAGCACCTCTCGCTACTCGTGACCTCGCGAATGGAGTATCAGACTTTGGCATCCTTCCTTCGCGAAGTCCCGAGATGCGATGCTCAGCGCCGATTGACTTCCTCCGGACACTTTTCGTAACTCGCGATCTCGCGCAACCAAAAGACATAGTCCGCCCTCCGAACTCACGAACCCCGAGCTCGAGAAAAAGCACTGTGCTTGAACTGCTTGCGATCAACGACCCTCGTAACTTCGCGGGTGCCTCCCGAAGGATTCCGACCGTTGAATTCCTTAAAACTTTAAGCACTATGCTTGATGAGACTTGGTTAATCTGCAATTGCCCACCAATCGCTGTTCTGCTCCTTCGCTGAATCCTTTCCACTGAAGAATGAAATGCCCGCTCGCCTAAGTCTCCTGACACGGGGACACGGGACACGGATGACACAGAAATACGAGTATCCGACACGAGCAGGACGACCCCCGGAAATAGGACACGGAGGACACGTTATATATATATATATA
>WSFP011580305.1:0-10513 GCA_009831015.1 Picea engelmannii | reverse complement strand
GCTTTGAAGTTAGAGGCTCCATCTAACTTGTTCTCTGACTTCATAAAGTAAGTCATGGCTGCATGGCTGCTTGACTTGGTCAACCCTAGATTTGACCAGAAATTCAAACTTCACGTCTTGGCTTTCTGAGAGTACCAGGAGATGCGTTGGGCTAGGGTGCACTGATCTATCCGGAGATTAGGTCAATCACTTCACTTAAGGTGCCTCAACAAGAGGATTAGGGTTTCTGCAATTGCACCTGCTAGTAATCCTAGCTGCAGTGTCTTGGAAGCTGTTCCTGCTAGTAACCTTAGCGGCAGTTCCTCAACGAGCTCAATATCCTAGCGGCTATGTTTCCTTCCAGCGTTTAGATTGAATGAAGGTGGTGTGGGCCCATAACCTGTTAGAATATGAAGGATGTGTGCTTGTTTTACCATTGACAATACCCTTGTCCCCCAACCATAGGCCGAAGCCACCCTCCGAGCACCTTAACCTTGACAGAGAATCATTCTGGAAGCAAACTTTAGGCTAGATAGCCATACAAAGGGTAGCGCACCTTTCTTCAAGGATAGCGCATCAACAAGAGTTGATCAGATAGTCCAAACCCTAGCCAAGAGATAGTCCAAGCCAAAACGTAACTACTAGATGCAGCAGCTGCACCAACAACTCTCCTCCAAACCTACGCACAAGACTGCAACTGCACTGCACAGAACTTTTTCTCTGCAACTGCTGAGATGTGTCAAATGAGAGATTGGCGCCCTGTATTTATAATGGTTCTAGCAGACTTACTGGGGCCGACTTCTCCTTCTAGGTACCTGCCTGTTCAGTATATATTAATTCTTCTGGTCGACTTCTTCTCTTGAAGGCTAATAACCTAATACATATTATCTTCTTGAGCCGACAAGTCTTCTAGGGTTATTAGCCAACTCATTAGGGTTTCTTTTGCTTCCCAGAGTTTTCTATTCTTGTTAGGTTTACACGTGGAGGTGGTAAATGCCCCCCGCAGCTACCATAATATCAACACGGTGATTTATTTATTTATAAAAAAAATTCTTTTATTTCGGATAGAATGAAAATACAATCCTCAGGGGCAGGGCGCTATTCATCATCGATGAAAAAAACTGCACAAAATATGAGAACCTGTAACACAGGACTGTCAAAGTCCTTTTAACAAGGCCTACAGTGGTCCTTTCCCAAAAAATACTTTCAAATTTCAATGGATCATCATTGAGCCTCGACTTAATCATCTATATGTACAGAAACTGACATTCGCTCTTATTGATCGATTGCCCCTCAGAGAATTCCTCAAGAACAAAATTGTTGACATCAAGCATGAGAGCATCTTAAGTGTATCAGTGACAGAATTTAATTCTCTATAAACATTTGAAACTGATTTGTTGGAACTGTTCAATAGGTTTGATTAAATCAATAGAAATTTCTCGCAAATTCTTTGTGTAACGTTGAAGTAGTAGCTATTTACTGTGAATAATTGGCTATCCTTGCAGCTTTTCTACACTGTAGCATTGATGGCTCATCACTGTGCCTTCAGTGTGATATGGAAGTCCATGTAGGTGGCAAGAGAACCCACGTAAGATATCTATTGCTGGGGCAAAGAGTTGAGGTAAGATGCTCCCTACTCTACGAGTTTAGACTAGTATAAAATGTAAATTTCTTTGGAGATTTCATCCTTATCCCATTATTCTTGATATGCCCTGTAGATTGTTGAAAGTCCTTGTACTTTAATGGAAAAATCAAAATCAATTATAATTTTTGTATTTATAATTCAGCTTCCGAATGGAAATCATATACCGAATGGAAATCACATACGAGATGAACAAGGGAATCCTAAAACTATGGATACGGCAAGAGCTTGGCAGAATAAATATTGCCAAGAGCACCGCAGCAACGGGGATCCTTCTCATAAAACTAACATATCGAATGGTAACATCCATAATGCTGTATCATGTAATAAAGAAAATGTTCAATCCAATGGGCAAAAAGACTGAAATATCATTTAGTTCCCTACCCTGATAGAAATTTGTCAGAACGACGTGTTAAGGATAGTGTTTCAATCACGTTCTGGGCATTCATTGGGCACTTTTTCAGTATTTGCTCTCTCATTTGTATATCATCTTCTAAGAAATTTTTGAATGCAAATGCAACTGTCTTTAAGAATGGGAAAACAACCTTTCATATCTTATCATTTTTATTCTTCAGATCTTATCTTTTTTATTGTTTTTTTATATATTGATTTTGTACATATTAATATATTTATTTATTTTATTGTTTTTTTATATATTGATTTTTTACATATTAATATATTTATTTATTTTTGTGAACTATGGTTCAAATATATTATTTATGAAATCATTCCCCCAACCACTCAAAACTAAACTCAATTGATAAGATATATCTCTTTTTATTTGAAACTAAAGAAAAAAAAACAAAGAAAAAAAACATTTATATTCATAAGAGGTAAATACATGTTACTTTCAATCATATGGCCTTTCTGGCACCTATCAAAACCTATGACATGTCAGTGTTCTTCTTTCACTGTTTCATCATACAAAAACTCTTTACAAAGACTGTGTTGACATGCATTTTCTGTACAAAACTGCTACAAAAATTCAACTGCAATCTTATAAAAAGAAAGGATTTTCAAGCGGAATTCCATCGCTTCGGTTTCTATCCCATCAAAGTACTCATAGAAACCCAATGCACTATTCTGAAATTCAAGAGCTTCCTTTGACAGTTCATACGCTTTAGAGTTTAACTCCCTCAAGATGTGCTTAAAAGACAACCATTCAAAAAATTGGAAAAATAACTTTATATCTCTCATAACGGAGGCCAAACTGTTGTTCTAGATTGAGACTTTTCCTTGGGCCCACTCAATGGCCAATTTAGAGTCTCCCATAACCTGTAGCTTCCAGATATCGTTTTCCTTGGCTGTTTCTAGGAGGGTCCAAAGAGCCATTCAAACCTCCTCCCGGTGCATATCTGATGTGAATATAATGATTTTGATTGATAAATAAAACTACGCCCACTCCACATTTGGGCAGGAACCCTGGGCTTGCCCCGTCAAAGTAGCCCCATGGAATCTCACAGTCGAGAGGGGAGGACATGATTACGCAACTTCTAGTTTTTCGGATCATCTTTGAACTCAGTTGCCTGGCTAAGAGTAAGTGCAGCTGTAACCTCCGGATGTTAGAGATCATAAGGCAAGGCAATCTTGCATAAAACTGTTTCGGGCCCACTAGATGTTAGAGATCATAAGGCAAGGCAATCTTGCATAGAGCGAGACTGTTCTGTCCTGAAGCCAACTTCTAAAACCGTCCTCCAAACTGCCTCTGTTCCATTCCGCTTTCGCTTGGAGCTTATCTTTTATGATTCTCGACACCTGCCCTGCGAAAAGGTAAGAGACAAAAATATGAAAGACGGACTCAACATCCAAATTGCACAATGATTGGGCCTACACCAACCCCTTTTTTACCCATTGTCCCATGTCAACAGTTTATTGTTTAAGGCTAGCCAAAGGGTGATTTTGCATCTAAGGGGAGCTTTTAATTTCCACAAAGGCTTCCACCACCATTTGAGCGGGGTCACCAAACTGTGTTTTAACCAAGCTTTGTATCCCAATTTTGCTGTGAAGGATCTCTCCTTCGGGTTCTTAGACCAACACATAGAGTCTTCAGATTCTTCATCAGGCGAAATGAAGTTCTTGCTCAATAGCGGGATGAAGGTGTCCCATTCCACAGACAAATCCGCTGGAAGGCGTAGGGAAGCGACATCTCTCCATCCTGCGCGACCCCTTGGCTGGGGAGTTCCAATACAAACATCCCGCAACAAAAGAATGTTTAATTCTCGCAAGTTTTGGACCAGAGGAGCTGTCAAACTGAAGTTGTTTCTCGCCCCTAGCCAAGGATCCTCTCCTACTCTTACACTGCGTCCGCTCCAGATTTTCCAAATCGTCCGTTTACCCACCAACGGGAAAAGCTTCCACCAGGGCTTTCCATACAATGGAGCCTTTGGAGGATTTGACCGGCTGGCGAAACCATTCCACTATTGACAGGTTGTCAAGGTATTTAGAGCACATAACCTGAACCCAAAGGGAATTCCCTTGGGTCAACCTCTAAAGATTCTTGCCAGCTAGAGCATGAGCGAAAGGACGTATGTCCTTTAGATCCCATCCTCCGAATTCCTAAGGAGAGGCCATGGAAGCCCAGTTGGTTAAATGAACACCACCTGGGAAGTTTTGACCGAACCAGAGATAACGACAATTGAGGTTTTGGACCTTGTCCAAAAATTCCTTTGGGGATATAGCTGCAATTGAATTCCAGTATACTGGAATGCTTTCTAACACTGATTTAAGGAGAACGAGCCTTTCGCTTCTGGACAACGTTCTGTTGACCCAAATAGAGAACCTTGCTTCCACTTTCTGATTGAGCCACAACCAATCCTCGTTTCTGTAGCTATTTTGCTTGAGGAAAAAACCTAGATATTTAATTCCATTGACTAGCTTCTTCCTTTGAGCCGGGAATAGGTTTAAGAACGAGTTCACTTTAGCCTCGGGACAATTATTAATAATTAGGCATAATTTCTCCAAATTGATCTCCATACGAGTAGCCAGACAGTAAAGGTCGATGATTCTCTTTAACACTGCCATATCTCTTTGAGCACTGAATAGGCTGCAGAAAACTTCGAAAAACAAGAGGTGAGATATCGTCTTTGATTCCGACACTTTGACCCCTCTTATCTGTCCGTTGCTCCTTGCTTCTTTAAGAAGACGACTATGGCCTTTTGCAATAATTAAGAACAGGAAGGAGGAAAGAGTGGCGAAGGCCTCTCGAAGCTTTGAAAAAGTGGGAAGGAGAACCATTAATTAGAACTGCAAAGGATGCACTCTATATGCAACCCATGATCTAGTTTACTGTGCTTAAATTGATGCCCATTTGAATTAGAGCCAATCGTAAGAAGGTCCAATTAACCCTATCATAGGCTTTAGACAGGTCCAGTTTTAGGATAACAACTTTAAGGTTCTTCTTTTTGACTGAGTGGAGGACTTCTTGGGCGATGGCTACAATGTTGTGAATTTGCTTGTTCGGGAGGAATCCAAATTGTTCCTCGCCTATGACTTCGCTAAGCAAGGGTCTCAACTTACGAGAAATAACCTTGGTGATCAGTTTGTAGACCACATTGCAATAGGAGATTGGTCTAAACTCCTTGAAAGATTTCACGTTTTGCTTTTTAGGTATAAGGTAGAGGAATGTGAAGTTGAGGGCTCCAAGGACTCTACCGATACTCTGAGATTCTCGCACCATCATTAGCAGATCTTCTTTTGTTAAGTTATAAAAGGCCTTGAAAAATTCCATAGTAAAACCATCCGGCCCCGGACTCTTACCATTCTGCATAGAAGACAGGGCTGCACATAGTTCCTCTTCTGACACTTCCTCCTCCAAAAACTGATTCATTTCCTCTATAAAGATTGGCGGTAATTTGGATAATTTCCTGGATTGGTCATCCATTAGGGGTAGTGAAAAGATTTTCAAAAAAAGTTGCACCTGCTTCAGCTTTCTCTTGGAAAGAGCTTACCATAGCTCCTTCCTCATTCTTGATTCCCAAATCGTATTTAAACTCCTGCGATGGTTGGCAAAATGATGGAAGAGTTTCGTGTTGTTGTCCCTTGCCTGGAGACACAAGGCTTTACATTTCAGCCGCCATTCCTGTTCCTCTTTCTTTAGCCACGAGTTTCTTAAATCCTCCAATCTTTTTAGTTCCTCCAATTCATCCGAACGCAAGAGACCTTCATCCATGCTTTTGAGAATTAGGGATAAGGAAAACCTCAATCTCCGAAATCTCCCTCTGCTTCTTTGCTTTCCAAATCGGGAGCCATTGCTTTATTGCTTCTTTTGTTCTTTTCAGATTTGCTTCAAACTGGACCATTAGCAGCTCGAGTTTAGAGATTTTCCCATGAGGCGGTCACCAGCTTCTTAAATCTTCATCCTCTAGCCAGACCTGGCTATTTTCAAAGAGGCTGGAGGGGCTTTGGAAGAGGTCCTCCGCTGTAAAATGATTGGCCGGTGGTATGAGATCCTACCCTCCACCACCTTGGATTTAAACCTGAACCCCATAGCCATCAAAGACTCCCAAACAAGGAATCTTTCTAGCCTTTTAGCTACTTCTTAGACTTGTTCTTGAGTGAATTTCTACATGAAAATTACTCCTTTTATCTGAAGACTCCATCTGTTCCTTAGCGCCGTCTCTTCGCAGGCAATCTCGAGAGTTCCAAAGACGTGGACGGAAAAATCACCGCTGACCGGAAAAAACCCGACACCAAGACCGTAAAAGGGAAAGGGGCAGACAGAAACAGAAGAAAGAGGGCGGGAGGGCGACGGCATGTGGCCCTCGCCTGAAGGCCCGAGAGGCATCACCGCAGAGCTCCCTGAGTTTGAGTTTTACCCTCTTACCGAGTTCAAAATTTTCAATATATATATATTTTTCAAAGTATATATATATATATATATATATATATATATATAGAACTCTTCTGAGCTGAAGAGAAAGCAAGGAAAAGGCGACACAACATAAAATAATCCATCTCATCCTTTTTATTGCAACACAATTACTTGTCTTATTGGTAAAAAACTTATGTCCTGGAATGTTTGTTCGTTGCATTTTACTTATTGGAGTGTGTGCTTCATTACACAGAGAAGCTTCATTACACAGAAGTTTTTATAATATTTGGTCACATTGTTTTCCAAACAATTGTTGATATGGTGTTATGGCCACAATGATTAATTGTCTTATTGGTAAAAAATAATGTCTTCGAGTGTTTGTTCGTTGCATTTTACTTATTGGAGTGTGCTTTTTTATGCAAAGTTTTTATAATATTTGGTCACATTATTTTCGAAACGATTGTTGGCTATATTTAGTTATAGCCACAATAAACATAAATTTAAGTCAGAAAGAAAGTTATATTTCAATGTAAGTTCTTTTTTTCTTAAACCATTAAAAAATTAAAGATAATCTTCTTTAATGTTTTTATTTATTTATTTTAATTTAGGAATTTTAAAGATCCATCTTTTTTAATGTTTTCATTTTTTTATTTTGGATTTTTTTTTTAATGTTAAAAGCACTTATTTTCTTATTTTTAATCCTAAGTGATAGCTTATTTTTAATTCCAAGTGCTGTATATATAATATTATGAGCTTATTTCTAATTTCAAGAGCTGTATATATAATATTGTGAGGAGTTATAACAAATATATTCTCAATTATTAAAATCGAAAATCTAATTATAATAACTATGTACCCTACTAAAATTAAAATAGAGATTTTAAATGGCATTATATATAATATTACGAGGAATTATAACAAATATGTTCTCAATTATTAAAATGGAAAATGGAATTATAATAACTATGTTCCCTACTAAAATCAAAATGGAGATTTTAGATGGCATTGTCAACAGCTTTTTATTAACATGGTATCAAATAAGTAAGTATCAAATAAGTAAATGGTTTTTTTCTCATTATTACAGAAGAATATGCTTGTAGAGATTAGAATTATTACAAATATGTTTCTAACTAAAATTAAAGTGAGTTTTAAATGCCATTGTCATCATATTTTTCCAAGCATGATATCAAATAAGTAGATAGATTTCTTTACATTATTAAAAATATTACATTATTAATTATTAAAGTAAATATTGTAAAAATAACATAGAGAGTAGTAGATCTTATATATATATATATATATATATATATATATATTTATAAAACATAGATAAATAAATAATGAAAAATAACATTCATTTTCTTTCACAAAATTTACTTGATTTAGCTAAATCATTGTAACAAAATTCAAAATAATATATATAACTTGTTGAAGAAAATATATAGAAACATTTCATAAAAAAAAACAACATAGTTACAATTAAAAATAAATCTTTTTACTAACATGGTTTATTAAGTAAATATATTTCTTAGTATTATTACAAAAGATTACATTACTAATGGTTAGAGTAAATATTGTAAGAAGATCATATAGGATAGTGGATCTTTATTTATAAAAGTAGATCTTTATCAAAAGTAGATTAAGTAGATTAATAAATATATTTCTTAGTATTATTACAATTATAAATAAATCTTTTTACTAACATGGTTTATTAAGTAAATATATTTCTTAGTATTATTACAAAAGATTACATTACTAATGGTTAGAGTAAATATTGTAAGAAGATCATATATGATAGTGGATCTTTATTTATAAAGTAGATCTTTATCAAAAGTAGATTAATAAATATTGAAAAATAACATTCTTTTTTTTACAAAATTAATTCTAGTTAAATCTATTTGACTAAATTCTAAATTTATTTGATAAAATTCCAAATTATTTATATAATGGATAGAAGAAAAATATATACATACATTTCATAAAACAAAATATTACATGTAAAATTCTGAACATTTAAAAATTGATTTTTAATAATAACTTGATTAAAATGATGTCCATTTCATAGTTACTGTCATATGCTTGGAAGTGCTCCTTAATAGATGTGTGAGAAAAATATTGTCAAAATAATTTAAATGGTTAAAAGCAAGATGATTTCAAAGACTTGGATATGAAGTGTGGTAATGTATACAGCTCAAAAATTCACACAAGGCATTTTATGTGTTTTCTCTGTTGGTCATTTTGGGTTGAAATTTCTAATCTACATTAGTAGTATATATACTCTACAAGTACATGCATAATTTAAAAATTGAAAACCAAACAAATATTAACATAGGAGAATATAGAAATTGTATTCATTCTTAACAAATGTTGCATTTCATTGGTTTCATTAGGAGAATATAAAAATTGTATTCATTCTTAACAAATGTTGCATTTCATTGGTTTCATTAACATTTATGATGAAAAGATAACAATAATAAAATTCATTAGTTTCATTATCATTTATGCTGAAAAGAAAACAATAATAAAAGAAGTTTTTGCCAAAATGAGATATAAATAATTATAATCAAGGTTGAATACTAAAATAAGTAACCATGTCAAGGCATTTTATGTGTTCTCTCTGTTGGCCATTTTGGGTTGAAATTTCTAATCTACATTAGTAGTATATATACTCTATAAGTACATGCATAATTTAAAAATTGAAAACCAAACAAATATTAACATAGGAGAATATAGAAATTGTATTCATTCTTAACAAATGTTGCATTTCATTGGTTTCATTAGGAGAATATAGAAATTGTATTCATTCTTAACAAATGTTGCATTTCATTGGTTTCATTAACATTTATGATGAAAAGATAACAATAATAAAATTCATTAGTTTCATTAACATTTATGCTGAAAAGAAAACAATAATAAAAAAAGTTTTTGCCAAAATGAGATATAAATAATTATAATCAAGGTTGAATACTAAAATAAGTAACCATGCAAAATAAAATAACGCACTGCATTTATGTATTATGCACAAACTAAGATGACATTTTATATTATGAGATATAAATAATTATAATCAAGGTTGAATACTAAAATAAGTAACCATGCAAAATAAAATAATGCACTGCATTTATGTATTATGCACAAACTAAGATGACATTTTATATGTGTTTTTTCTGTGTGACATCTAATCCAATAGAAAATTTTCTATATCTTTGCTTTGGATGCCTAAACCAACCCAATGAAGAGAATGAAAACTCTTTGTTAGAGCTTTATTTATTGTTTTCTATCTTGTGTTATATCAAAGAAAATCTCCACCTCAAGATTTTGGCATTTTCACTTTGACTTTATGACAGACACATTTATTTGTTTGATAACTTTTGTGTTAAGACAAATAATTAAATATTGATCTCCACTTCAAGATTTTGGCATTTTTACTTTGACTTTATGCCAAACACATTCATTTGTTTGATAATTTGGACAAATAATTAAATATTGTTGTCAGTAATTTTTCATGTAGAAATGGCATTTTCACTTTGACTTTATGCCAGATACATTCATTTGTTTGATAACTTGGACAAATAATTAAATATTGTTGTCAGTAATTTTTTCATGTAGAAATTCACTCAAGAACAAAACATGCTATTGGATGCAGTTAGCTACCTTTTTCCTTTGACTTTATGCCAGACACATTCATTTGTTTGATAACTTTTATGTTAGGACAAATAATTAAATATTGTTGTCGGTAATTTTTTCATGTAGAAATTCACTCAAGAACAAAACATGCTATTGGATGCAGTTAGCTACTTTTTTCCTTGCAAGGACATTGGACCTAAATAAAATTTTGAAACATGTTGAGGAAAAATAGATAAAACTTGAAGTGATATATAATGTGTTAAAAGTCAATATATGTTTTGAATTCATATAAAAAAGTGTTATATGTAGAATTCTGAAAATTTGCATACTAATATGCTGCTATTGTTTCTTAGTAAAAATGCAACTGTGTAGAAAAAATATTGGTACCAAACTTTAATACATTGGATTTCAAATATCCCAAATAATATTATTACATATCCCAACTAGTATTATTA
>WSFP011580298.1:0-10513 GCA_009831015.1 Picea engelmannii | reverse complement strand
ATACACTCTTTCATCGAAGAGCATTTTAGGAATTGACCAATGCCCAGGTTCACTATGGAGCTCATGAGAATTTGTTCTTATTTTAGCAATGCTTATTTTTTTCTTTACACTTGTCGAAACAAAGAGATATTTTTTATCTTCTAGATTAGGGTTGATTACCTCCTTATAATACCTCAATTTTATTTTTTCATCTAACTCTTTATCACACCACATTTCTCCTTAAATTTTGATTTAATAATATTTTTAATAGTATCCTTATTCTGCAAAATGATCTCTTTTGTTATTCCCCAATGGCTTAGCCAAGACTGGGCATCTTTATGCCATCCCCGCTTGAGTCGAAGGTGGTTTTGGCTTGAGTTTGAAGCAATTTTAGGAAGTCTCTTGTGTTCCATGTTGTTTAACTTGTTCTTATACACTAGGTATCTAGTCATAGTTGTGCTCCGAATGGGGGAAAGGCTTGCCTCTAAGAGGAGGATAGGATATGACGTATTTCCTTTAATTTTGAGATTATAGGTTATAAAATTCTTTTGGATCTTATCTATCTTTCTCCATGACTCTCTAGAGATACTGCATCCCCAAACTGCACATCCATATAGAATAACAAGAGTAGCAAGAGTCTCAAAGAGGATTTTTTTCTTATCCCATATCCAAAGATCGACTGGTTTACAACTGCTTTCAATCCCATAATAAGATTTTCATCCTCCATTTATCATTTATATATTACCAAAATATGTCAAATATCTTGAAATATTATATATACTATTAATGTATATGTCAAAATACAGAGTGCATATTATCATGTGACTTCCTCGCATAAGGGATGGTGCCTTATCATAAGCTGTCATACCTATTGCATAGGAAGTGACACCTTATCACGGTCCTCCATACCTATTTATTACTCATACAAATACACTTTGTCTCGATGCATACTGATATAGCTTCATGCAGACCATTTATATTATTTTGTTATATTTTTTATTTATAGCATTTTTTTATCATTTATTTCTAATTGAAAACATAAAAAAAATATCCCGAACAAAGATGAAATTGAGAATTATATTAATTTTTTTAAATATTTAGTTTTTTTCTTCGACATCATTTACATGCGATGTGAACAAAAAGGAGATAAGGTAAGATATTTGTCGAATGTTTTGTTATTTTGATGATGATTAACGTCCACTAAGACCGAATTGGTCTATCATACCTTAAGAGGGTAAGTGATTACTTGCAATTCTTTAGAATTTTGTTTCTATGCTTGATCCGACAAGATCTTTTACATGACAATGGTTGAGTTATTATGCATGTCTTTATTAATCAATTAGGAAGTTGAATGAAAGAAGGAAGAATTAAAGAGGAAATGTAACATCCATAAGCACATATGCATATCTGAAATAAGAAATAAACAACAACAAACCATAACACCAATGTGATAACAGAGTTCGGCAATCTCGCCTATGTCTCTGGGCCTATGTCTTAGTGGTCTTTCTTATTACTGTTCAAAGCTCAATAACTACATCATGAAAGTGGAAATGGATAACAACAATGAGTTGGTCGTGTTCTACTAGATCTCATGTACCCATCAAAACTGACGGCACCCAAATTAGATGACCGAAGATCCCAAAAATGGCCCGCAAAGGTGCGCTCCTCAATAGATTCCCTGCATAACAATGGCCTTGGCTCAACAATCCGACATCATAAACCTATTCTGAACCTCCTCCCATGGCCTCAACAAGGATTGTTTTATATAGATCTGAAGTTGGTAACCATCTCCCAACTCCCCCCCAAGATCTGGCCTAAAAAAGGGCCTAATATCCCCTAAAAGGGGCCAAACATCTCCAAAAAATGATGAATAAAATCACAAAAATCACTATTATATAGTGATCAAACCCACTTCTAGATTTGAATAGGGCACAACCCCTTATGCATTGGCCCCTAGTCGTATGGGTACTTTCCATGTGGCCAAGCGCTAATTTGGCATGTTGGCCCCTTTAGAGTGGTTTGGCTCTGGTCATATGTGAATCCCTGAATCCACAGGCTTAACTCCACGCAAACAACACAGGTGTAGCCCTTGTTCGGCGGGCTAGCCCAAATGACCAAGCTACCCCCTATTCTCCCTCACTAACATTAATATACGGCAGGGTCCTATGGTGAAAGCCCGAAACCGAGCGCTGGAGTCTTATCCATTTGTGCCAAAAGGAAGAGTCTAGGTCACATCGCGTGGTCTGGTGGTAAATTGTGTTGAGGGATGGGGTAGCCCCAGCCCTTAATCCGCTCATTCAAACCCACACTTCAACATAAATATAAATGAATAGGCATATGGTATAAGCACTACCCATGGGTGGGTTGGCTAGCCCAACCCTGCAAAGTCTTTCGCTTGGTGGAGAGGTCTCGTGTTCGATTCCAGTGGTGACCCAAAACAATTTTTACAATAGAAACTTAAACCAATCCTTGGGTGCCACGTGGCACCTCACCATACACCATGTAATCGACCACTTGTCATCACGTGATTGGACCATGTTTGCTACCTAGTCAGCAAGAAACCACATTAGCACACCTTCCACGTGTCAGACCTGCCACACAAGATGTATGGGCGTGCCACGTGTCACCCTTGTAGTGGTGACACATGTCACCCCTAGATTGGTCCATCTGTCATGTCCAAGTCAGCGTCCGTACACCCAATCACCCTACCACGTGTCACCTCCAGAAGCTGCCAACTGTTCCTGCCATGTCAGTTGTATGATCGTACGACATCTACAGTCAGCTGCCACGTGGCATTATACAGACTGTACAATCATCATTTTTTTGTCTATTTGGCAAAATGAACAGATCACCATAACTTGAGCATACGACGTATGTTTGAGTTTGTTCAAGTTGTTTTGGGTTCATATCGACGAGGCCTATGAACACGTCCATTTTGAAGCCATTCTGAGAACTTTTATTGTTAGGCCTTTCTGAGCCCCATCAAGCTCCTGGATCCAAATCTAGATCACACCTCCCCACTAAAGACCTTTGGGTCCTCCAAAAGGTTAAAAAATGAACCTTACTGATTACATACTCATAAGGAGAAAAAAAAAAACTATGTTGTTCAAAATGATGTTATAACAGGTCATCATTTCAACATGTGTGATTACATTAATGAAAACAAAATACAATGAGGTTGTGACATCCACTTCTGGAAAAACCAAGTGGCTGGTTTCTTTCCTTCACGATGTTCTTCTTGCTTCGCTGGTATTCTTTCTTCCTTCGTGAGTACATGTGCAATCCTTTTGTCCTTCTTTGGACGAAGCTCTAGATTAAGCTTCCAACAATTATCCTTTTGATGTCCACCCCTGTTGCAAAACGTGTAGTGAGTTTTTTGCATCCAGACTTGTTTTCCCTTCTCTTTCTTTCGTTGTGGAGTTGAGTCTTTATGTCGTGTTTCCTTCCTGGTCGACATAGATTTCTTGTACAAATATTGTCTCTTCCAACACTCTTGGGTTAGTGAAAAAAAGTACATGGATACATATTCCACAAGTTTCGGATTACATGATTATGTTTTTTATAATCAAGAAGAGAATTGGTAAAAACATGACCATTATACCTTCCTTGTTGATCTTCACCTTGTTTTGGAGATGACTTGTATTCACTATCACAATCCTAGAGTGATACGCCATTTCCCTTTGTGAATCAATCCCGCAATGACTTAGGTTGATCATTCGAAGCATTACTTGCTTTCGAAGTTTTGGAACCCATCTTGGAGGATGCTCCAATCTTCACTTTGCCATATCCAAATCCTAAATATCGAGGCCTTTCCACAACCTCAATCGGATTAACAATACCTTGTCCCTCAATTCAAGGCCCTTTCCTTCATAACCCATCTTGGTTAGCAATCTCAAACATATACCTCTTGTATGTTTTTCAAATGCACCAAAACCATCTTGATGGGAACAAGGAGAATTTGATGAATGACCTTCACTGCATACCTCGAAGATGTTTTCTGAAACAGATGTAGAAGGCACTTCCTTCAATCCTTCTTTTCCTTTGTTGTTCTTTGAATCTTTTTCTTGAACCGATCTCTTTCGTTCAAAGTAGTCTTTATACAACACTTTCACCATCTTGGACATGGAAAGGAGAGTTTTTCGCATATCCTTCTCATCTTGAAAAAGTCCTCCTGTAGATGCCATTTTCTCCCTTGAGATGAGCTCTTCCCTAGTAAGCATGCAAACTCAAATTCCAACCGTCAACTAGCTCGGATACCACTTGATCCGATAAGATCTTTTACACGACAATGGTTGAGTTGCTATGCATGTCTTTATTAACCAATTAGGAAGATGAATGAAAGAAGGAAGAATTAAAGAGGAAATGTAACAGCCATAAGCACATATGCAGATCTGAAATAAGAAATAAACAACAACAAACCATAACACCATTGTGATAACGGAGTTCGGCAATCTCGCCTACATCTCCGGGCCTATGTCTCAATGGGCTTTCTTATTTCTATTGGAAGCTCAATAAGTACCTCATGAAAGTGCCAATGGATAAAAAAAAATGAGTTGGTCGTGTTCTACCATATCTCATGAACCCATCAAAACTGACGGCACCCAAATCGGATGACCGAAGCTCCCAGAAATGGCCTGCAAAGGTGCACTCCTCAATATCTTCCCTACATAACAATGGCCTTGGCTCAACAATCTGATAGCATAAACCTATTCTGAACCTCCTCCCATGGCCTCAATAAGGCCCAATTTATATAGATCTAAAGTTGCTAACCATCTCCCAACTTCCCCCCAAGATCTAGCCTCAAAAAGGGCCCAATATCCCCCAAAAAGGGCCAAAAATCTCCAAAAAAAGCTGAATAAAATAAAAAAAATCAGTATTATATAGTGATAAAACCCACTTCTGCATTTGAATAGGGCGCAGCCCCTTATGTGTTGGCCCCTGGTCATATGGCTACTTTCCATGCGGTCAGGGGATAATCTGGTGTGTTGGCCCCTTTAGAGTGGTTTGGCTCTAGTCATATGTGAATCCTTGAATCCCCAGGCTTAACTCCATGCAAACAACACAAGTGTAGCTCCTGGTCGGAGGGCTAGCCCGACCGACTGGGATACCCCCTATTCTCCCGCACTAACATTAATATACGGTTGGGTCCTATGGTGAAAGCCTGGAACCGAGGGCTGAAGTCTTATCCATCGGCACCAAAAGGAAGAGTCCAGGTCACATTGCGTGGTCTAGTGGTAACTTGTGCCAAGGGTTGGGGCTAGCCCCGACCCTTACTCCGCCCATTCGAACCCACACTTCAACATAAATCTAAACAAATAGGCATATGGTATAAGCACTACCCATGGGCGGGTTGGCTAGCCCAGCCCTGCCAAGTCTTTCACTCGGTGGAGAGGTCTTGTGTTCGATTTCGGTGGTGACCCAAAACACTTTTTTTCCATAGAAACTTTAACCAATCCCTGGGTGCCACGTGGCATCCCATGTCTGGGCCACGTGGCACCTCACCATACGCCATGCAATCTGCCACTTGTCAGCACGCGATTGGACCACGCTTGCTACCCAATCAGCAAGAAACCACGTCAGCACACCTGGCACGTGTCAGACCTGCCACACAAGATGTACGGGCGTGCCACATGTCACCCTTGTAGTGGTGACACATGTCACCTCCAAATTAGTCCATCTGTCATGTCTACATCAACGTCCATATGCCCAGTCACCCTGCCACATGTCACCTCCAGAAGCTGCCAACTATGCCTTCCACGTCATCTGTACATTCATACGATCTATACAGTCAGCTACCACGTGGAACTATATGAATTGTACAATCATCATTTTTTTACCTGTTTGGCAAAACAAAAATATCACCATAACTTAAGCATACGATGTTTGTTTGAGACCGTTCAAGATGCATTGGGTTCGTATCGACGAGGCCTATGCACATGTCCGTTTTGAAGCGATTTTGAAAACTTTTATTTTTAGGCTTTTATGAGCCCCATCAAGCTCCTGGATCACACCTCCCAACTAAATACCTTTTGGTCCTCCAAAAGGTTACAAAATGAACCTTACTTATTACATACTCATGAGGAGAAAAACAAAACACTATGTTGTTCAAAATGATGTTATGACAAATCATCATTTCAACATGTGTGATCACATTAATGGAAACAAAATACAATGAAGTTGTGGCATCCATTTTTGGCAAAACCAAGTGGTTGGTTTCTTTCCTTCATGGTGTTCCTCTTGCTTCGTTGGTAATCTTTCTTCCTTCGTGAGTACTAGCGCAATATTTTTTTCCTTCTTTAGATGAAGCTCTCGATTAAGCTTCCAACAATTAGCCTTTTTATGTCCACCTCTGTTGCAAAACGTGCAGTGAGTTTTTGGCATCTAGACTTGTTTTCCTTTCTCTTTCTTCCATTGTGGATTTGAGTCTTTATGTCATGTTTCCTTCCTAGTCAACATAGATTTCTTGTACAAGGATTGTCTCTTCCAACACTTGGCAACACAATGCTTGGGTGAGTGACAAAAAGTACATGGATACATATTCCACAAGTTTCGGATTACATGATTATGTTTTTTATAATCAAGAAGAGAATTGGTAAAAACATGACCATTATACCTTCATTGTTGATCTTCACCTTGTTTTGGAGATGAATTGTATTCACTATCACAATCCTGGAGTGATACGCCATTTCCCTTCGTGAATCGATTAGGTTGATCATTCGAAGCATTACTTGCTTCCAAAGTTTTGGAACCCATCTTGGAGGATGCTCCAATCTCCACTTCGCCATATCCCAATCCTAAATATCGAGGCCTTTCCACAAACTCAATGGGATTAACGATACCTTGGCCCTCTATTCTAAGGCCCTTTCCTTCATAACCCATCTTGGTTAGCAATCTCAAACCTATACCTCTTGTATGTTTTTCAAATGCACCAAAACCATTTGATGGGGACAAGGAGAATTTGATGAATGACCTTCACTACATATCTCAAAGATGTTTTCTAAAACATATGTAGAAGGCACTTCCTTCAATCCTTCATTTCCTTTTTTGTTCTTTGAAGCTTTTTCTTGAACCGATCTCTTTCGTTCCAAGTATTCTTCATACAACACTTTCACCATCTCGGACATGGCAAGGAGTTTTTTTTGTATATCCTTCTCATCTTGCAAAAGTCCTCCTGTAGATGCCATTTTCTCCCTTGAGATGAGATCTTCCCTGGTAAACATGCAAACTCAAATTCCAACCGTCAACTAGCTCTGATACCACTTGCTCCGACAAGATCTTTTACATGACAATGGTTGAGTTATTATGCATGTCTTTATTAACCAATTAGGAATCTGAATGAAAGAAGGAAGAATTAAAGAGGAAATGTAACAACCATAAGCACATATGCAGATCTGAAATAAGCAATAAACAACAACAAACCATAACACTAATGTGATAACGAAGTTCGACAATCTTGCCTACGTCTTTGGGCCTATGTCTCAGTGGGATTTCTTATTTCTGTTCGAAGCTCAATAAGTACATCATGACAGTACCAATGGATAACAACAATTATCTGGTCATGTTCTACCATATCTCATGAACCCATCAAACCTGATGGCACCCAAATCGGATGACCAAAGCTCCCAGAAATGGCCTACAAAGGTGTGCTCCTCAATAGCTTCCCTGCATAACAATGGCCTTGGCTCAACAATCCGGCAGCATAAACCTATTCTGAACCTCCTCTCATGGCCTCAAGAAGGCCAAGTTTATATAGATCTAAAGTTGGTAACCATCTCCCAACTTCCTCCCAAGATCTAGCCTAAAAAAGGGTCCAATATCCCCCAAAAAGGGCTAAAAATCTCCAAAAAAAGTTGAATAAAATCACAAAAATTACTATTATATAGTGATAAAACCCACTTTTGCATTTGAATAGGGCGCAGCCCCTTATGCATTGGCCCCTGGTCGTATGGGTACGTTCCATGTGGCCAGGCACTAATCTGGCGCGCTGGCCCTCTTATAGTGGTTTGGCTCTGGTCATATGCGAATCCCCAAATCCACAGGCTTAACTCCATGCAAACATAACATGTGTAGCCCATGGTCGGTGGGATAGCACGACCAATCGGGCTACCCCCTATTCTCCTGCACTAACATTAATATACGGTCGGTTCCTATGGTGAAAGCCCGAAATCGAGGGCTGGAGTCTTATCCATCTGCGCCAAAAGGAAGATTCCAAGTTGCATTGCGTGGTCCGGTGGTAACTTGTGCCGAGGGCTAGGGCTATCCCCAACCCTTACTCTGCCCATTCGAACCCACACTTCAACATAAATATAAACGAATAGGCATATGGTATAAGAAGTACCCATGGGCGGGTTGGCTAGCCCAACCCTGCCAAGTCTTTCGCTCGGTGGAGAGGTCTTGTGTTCGATTCCGGTGGTGACCCAAAACAATTTTTTGCAGTAGAAACTTTAACCAGTCCCTGGGTGCCACGTGGTAGCCCATGTCTGGGCCACGTGGCACCTCACCATATGCCATGTAATCTGCCACTTGCCAGCATGCGATTGGACCACGTCTGCTACCCAGTCAGCAAGCAACCACATCAACACACCTGCTATGTGTCAGACTTGCCACACAAGATGTAAGGGCATGCCACGTGTCACCCTTGCAGTGGTGACATGTGTCACCCCCAAATTGGTCCATCTGTCATGTCCACGTCAACGTCCGTATGCCCAGTCACCCTGCCACGTGTCACTTCCAGAAGCTGCCAAATGTTCCTTCCACGTCATCTATATGGCCATATGACCTCTACAGTTAGCTTCCATGTGGCACTATACAGACTGTACAGTCATCATTTTTTTTGCCTTTTTGGAAAAACGAATAGATCGCCATAACTTGATCATATGACGTTTGTTTGAGCCCGTTCAAGTTGTGTTGGGTTCGTATCGACGAGGCCTACGCACACGTCCGTTTTGAAGCCATTTTGAGAACTTTTATTTTTAGGCCTTTCTGAGCCCCATCAAGCTCCTGGATCCAAATCTGGATCACACCTCCCGACTAAATACCTTTTGGTCCTCCAAAAGGTTACAAAATGAATATTACTCATTACATACTCATAAGGAGAAAAACAAAACACTATGTTGTTCAAAATTATGTTATAACAGGTCATCATTTCAACATGTGTGATTACATTAATGGAGACAAAATACAATGAAGTTGTGACATCCACTTTTGGAAAAAACAAGTGGTTGGTTTCTTTCCTTCACGGTGTTCCTCTTGCTTCACTGGTAATATTTCTTCCTTCATGAGTATATGCGCAATCCTTTTGTCCTTCTTTGGATGAAGCTCTGAATTAAGCTTCCAACAATTAGCCTTTTGATGTCCACCCCTGTTGCAAAATGTGCAATGAGTTTTTGGTATCCAGACTTGTTTTCCCTTCTCTTTCTTCCCTTTTGGAGTTGATTCTTTATGTCATGTTTCCTTCCTGGTCGACATAGATTTCCCGTACAAATATTGTCTCTTCCAACACTTGGATACACAATGCTTGGGTGCGTGACAAAAAGTACATGGATACATATTCCACAAGTTTCGGATTACATGATTATGTTTTTAATAATCAAGAAGAGAATTGGTAAAAACATGACCATTATACCTTCCTTGTTGATCTTCACCTTTTTTTGGAGATGACTTGTATTCACTATCACAATCCTGGAGTGATACACCATTTCCCTTCGTGAATCGATCCTGCAATGATTTAGGCTGATCATTCGAAGCATTACTTGCTTCCGAAGTTTTGGAACCCATCTTGGAGGATGCTCCAATATCCACTTCACCATATCCCAATCATGAATATCAAGGCCTTTCCACAACCTCAATGGGATTAACGATACCTTGGCCCTCTATTCTAAGGCCCTTTCCTTCATAACCCATCTTGGTTAGCAGTCTCAAACCTATACCTCTTGTAGTTTTTTCAAATGCACCAAAACCATCTTGATGGGAACAAGGAGAATTTGATGAATTACCTTCACTGCATACCTCAGAGATGTTTTCTGAAACATATGTAGAAGGCACTTCCTTCAATCCTTCTTTTCCTTTGTTGTTCTTTGAAGCTTTTTCTTTAACCGATCTCTTTCGTTCCAAGTAGTCTTCATACAACACTTTCACCATCTCGGACATGGCAAGGAGATTTTTTCGCATATCCTTCTCATCTTGCAAAAGTCCTCCTATAGATTCCATTTTCTCCCTTGAGATGAGCTCTTCCCTGGTAAACATGTAAACTCAAATTCCAACCATCAACTAGCTCTGATACCACTTGATCCGACAAGATCTTTTACACGACAATGGTTGAGTTATTATGCATGTCTTTACTAACCAATTAGGAAACTGAATGAAAGAAGGAATAATTAAAGAGGAAATGCAACATCGATAAGCACATATGAATATCTGAAATAAACAATAAACAACAACAAACCATAACACCAATGTGATAACGGAGTTCGACAATCTCGCCTACGTCTTCTGGCCTATGTCTTAGTGGGATTTCTTATTTATGTTTGAAGCT
>WSFP011580291.1:0-10513 GCA_009831015.1 Picea engelmannii | reverse complement strand
TTATTTTAGTTACGCAGAGAATTGTGTGGAATTGGTCGAGGTTCAAATCGTTATGGTGGAGACTAATTGTATCAGAACTAAAATGAAGCCATCAAAGAAAACATATTGAAACAACTCATAAACCATCATTAATATCCTTAACCTATTCCTAATACGTACTGCATTAAGGATTTGAATTTTGATGTTGACATAGCTAGGTAAGAGTACTAGTATTAACTCTTAAGGGTATAAACTTGTACGCTAAATCTAAATAGCCCAATTCTCTTAACAAGGGAACTGGAAACTCAAATCCTAGTATATATGTGGATACATGTATTGTATTAATATCTATATAGTAACTTATGAGTTGGAGAAATACTTGTAAACGTTGGGAACCTCTCTTAAGTGTTAAGTTAGTATGGCATAAAGTTATTCAAAGAAAAATGTAAGTACTTGTCATACGATTTGATTAAACGAAGATAACTGGTAAATAATGTACGAAAAGACTCTTTTTTTTATGAGAAATTTGAGGTACATTACATATGGTATCAGAGAAAAAAGTTACAACACTAGGCCTGAACATGACCAGTTGAGTTGCTTAATAGATATTTTGTTTTATATAAAAACTAATAAATCTTTTGGTTACAAACAAAAGACTCTTTCTTTTTTGGTGATTAATTATGGAAGCTCAGGACAATGCATAAAATAGGATGGAAGAAAATCCATAGCAAAGACCCCCTGGAGATACAAGGAAGAACAGTGACGGAAGTGTTGGAAACAATGAGGAATCTTATTGTTGAACTACAGATTTTTAAAGCTGATAATGAAAAATTGAAGAAGGCTCCATAGGAATAGCAAGAGATCAACAAAGTCCTGTTGCACAGTATAGTGACCAAGAAAATCCCAAAAGACAATAATAATGACGAAGAAGTCAACAAGAGAGCCTCCAAGAACTCAGGACGAGAAACAAGAAAAGGAGATAGTTCTTCTGAAGGAACACCTCCAGTTAAAGGTAGACCTATAACGAACAGAAAAAGAAAACAAGTAGACCACCTTGAAGGAGAATTTAAAAAGATTAAACCATCTATCTTTGATGGAGAATCCAGGACAGGAGAAGAAGCAGAGGCATGGTTGTTGGACATCAAAAAGTACTTCCAAATCTACAACTATTCCAGCAACATGAAGGTCAATATGGCCATCTACAATCTAAAAGGGAAGGCCAGTATATGGTGGCAATATCTGAAATTGGCCAAAGGCCGAAAGGAGAAACAATTGGAATTGTTTGACTTTAAGAAGTATTTCAAGAAACAATACCTTTCTGAAAATTATTATGAAAGGAAGACGAAAGAATTTTACGGGTTACGACTCAGACAAATGATGATGGGGGACCTTATAAACAAATTTATGTAACTATTAAGGTTTGTACCGTACATCCAAGAGGATAAGGTAAAAATCCAACGATTCTTAAGCTTCCTACCATAGTCCTACAGGGACATAATTGAGTTTGACAACCCCAAATCCTTGAGTGATGTATTCAGGAAAGCATGAATGTTCTATGATCAGTATAAGCAGTAGGTAGAGTTTCCCAAAGCCTAGAAGGATATGAAGAAAGATCAAATGAACCAGCAAAAGAAGGGATACTAGCCAACTCCTTATCGAAATGCAGTAAAAAAAAATTCGAGAAAATATTCTCACTTCAGTCACCCGAATATGCAAACCAGTGGTAAACCAGTAAACCTGGGAATGAAGAAGTTTGGGGACAACTCCCACGAGCCACTAAAGTGTTGGGAATGTGGAGAGCCTCATCTAAGGAGGAATTGTCCATGTTTGATTTCAACAAATAGAAATGTTGTTCATAATATGGAAGAAGCCTCGACAGTGGGAGACATGGGCAAGAGCCTACATCGAATAAATGTAACCACTGATGGTCCACAAGCTGACGACCATTCCTCAGTGGTAGAAATTGAAGGTAAAATCTATGACACTCGAATTTCTATTTTAATTGACCCTAGAGAAACATTAATTTATATTACTCCGAATGTAGTAGAGTCAAATAAACTTAAGATACTGAATCACGCAAAACCATGGCTTGTGCAACTAGAGACAGGTACTAAAAGGAAAGTAATTGACTTTATTTCTGATTTTGAGTTCAGTTTAAATGGTCAAACTATAAGGACCAATCCGAACATCCTACCACTAGGATCTTACGATATGATTATTAGGATGGATTGATTGGAATGACACAAAGCAATATTAGATTGTTATACAAAGATACTTAGATATAAATATGATTATGGCACTACCAGAATAGCCCAAGGTATACAAAAACCGGTATCAGTCAGACAAGTTTCAGCGATGCAACTAAAGAAATATATTAGAAGGCGATGTCAATTTTATGCCATCCAAGTGACGAATCTAGCAGAAAAAGAAGATAAGACAAAGTTAGAAGACTTTGCTGTCCTACGCGAATTCAGAGACATGTTTGTGGATGAGATACCAGAATTACCCCCTAGAAGGGAAATAGACTTAGCCATAGACCTACTACCCGGTTCAACCCGTATCTCAAAAGTTCCTTACTGAATGAGTCTACCAGAACTGACAGAATTAAAAATACAATTATAGGAATTGTTGGACAAAGAGTATATCAGACCGAGTGTCTCACCTTGGGGGGGCACCAGTCCTTTTTATGAAAAATAAAGATGGTACTCTAAGACTATGTATCGATTATAGACAACTGAACAAAATGACTATTAAGAATAAATACCCCTTACTAAGGATAAATGATTTGTTCGATCAAGTAGGTGGGGCCATGATCTTTTCAAAGTTGGATTTATGATCTGGTTATCATCAAGTTTGGATAAAAGACGAGGACATAAACAAAATATCTTTTCAGACAAGAAATGGACACTACAAGTTTGTATTCATTCCTTTCGGACTCACTAATGCACCAGCCATGTTTATGTGCCTAATGAACAGTATTTTCAGTCAGTACTTGGAGAAGTTCATGGTAGTATTTATCGATGATATCCTGTTCTATCAAAAAACGGAGGAAGAACATGAGGAACACTTAAGAATAGTTCTGCAAAATTTGAGGAAGCACAAACTGTATGCCAAATTTGACAAGTGTGACTTCTATCAAAAGGAAATACAATATCTAGGACATGTAATTTCAGCAGAGGGCATTGCAGTAGACCTGGAAAAGACAAAAGCCATTATGGAATGGCTGGTACCTAAAGATGTAGTGGATATATGGTCGTTCATGCGAATCATCAGATATTACCGCAGGCTTATAGAAGGGTTTTCCAAGATAGCCTACCCTATCACGTCATTATGAAAGAGAGGAACCAGGTTTAACTGGTCAGAGAAGTGTCAAGACAACTTCAACAAACTAAAGGAATTGTTGACAACTCCACCCATATTGAAAGTAGTAGACCTAGATAAAGACTTCACCGTATGTGTTGATGCAAGCAAAGAAGGACTAGGTGGTGTCCTGACTCAGGAAGGACACGTTATTTGTTATGAGTCCCAGAAATTAAAAGAACACGAGTAAAATTATGTCACTCATGACTTAGAATTGGCAACAATAATACATGCCTTAAAGATGTGGCGACACTACATAATGGGCATAAAATTCCTATTATTAACGGACAATAGTGAGGTGAAATATTTGTTTAACCAACCAGATCTTAATGAAAGACAAGCAAGGTGGTTAGCCTTCTTGAGCGAATTTGATTTCGAGGTTAGACATATCAAGGGCAAGGAAAATAAAGTAGCAAGCGCTTTAAGAAAAAGAGTCCATGGGTTAATTGAGATGAATATCAGCAGGGTAGAAAGTGATCTGGAACAAAGAATAAGGACAGAAGGTATTAATGACGAAAACTACACTAAGATAATGGAAGAATTACAGAATAGTACCGTAAACTCAGATAAACTAGATCTAAGTATTGACAAGAAGGGATTGCTACGATTTAAAAACAGACTTTACATACCAGATTCAGTAGAGTTAAAATTAACATTCTTGGACGAAGTGCATAAGAAACCATATTCTGGCCACCCAGGTTACCAGAAAATGATAACAACACTTAGGAAACTATTTTATTGGCCCAATATGAAGGGTGAAACAACACAATACTTGGCTAGGTTCCAAGATTGTCAACAAGTTAAGGCCGAGAACCGATATCCGGGTGGCTTATTACAGCCATTACCGGTACCAGAATGGAAATGGGATCCCATATCGCTAGACTTTATAACAGGTTTACCTAAAACTGAGAAAGATAATTATTCTATCATGGTTGTAATCGATAAACTCAGTAAGTCTGCACACTTTATTCCTATAAAGTCTACTTTTAAAGCTATAAACATTGTTGAAATATTCATGAAATAAATTTTTAGACTGCGTGGTATTCCTAAAATGGTGATTTCAAATAGAGACGTAAAATTCACATCTTCCTTTTGGAAGGAATTGTTTGCAGGGATAAATACCAATTTGAATTTCAGTACAAGTTATCATCCACAAATGGATGGACAAACCAAATCATAGAGGATATGCTCTGCATGTACATAAGAACAAAACCAAACAAGTGGGAGGAATATTTACACTTGGTAGAATTTGCATATAACAATGGGTACTAAACTTCAGCAAAGTTGAGCCCTTTCGAAGTATTGTACGACAGAAAGTGTACGACTCCAATTATCTGGGATAACCCGGCTGACAGACTCATGGTTGGACCAGAGATGCTCCAAGAAATGGAGAACATGGTAAGAAAGGTACAATAGAACTTAAAGGAAGCACAGGACAGGCAGAAAAGCTATGCAAATCAGAAAAGGAGACACTTAGAATTTCAAGCAGGAGACCATGTGTACTTGAAGGTCAAAGCCTAAAAAGGCTCATTGAATTTAGGGAACTGTGCCAAGCTGGCACCTAGGTTTTGTGGGCCCTTCGAGATACTAGCTTGAATTGGACCCATAGCTTATCAACTTGCACTTCCAGCTAATCTAAGAATTCATAATGTATTTCATGTTTCTTTATTAAAAAAGTATATTCACGACCCTACTCATATGATTGATTAGAAATTGGTACAGGTGGAACCTGAAGGTGAGTTCTAGGTGGAACCCCTACGCATTCTGGACCAGAGAGAAATAACACTTCAGAACAGATCCATTGCTCAGGTAAAGGTGCAATGGAAGCACTTTAGTCTTGAGGAGGCCACTTGGGAATTGGAGGGAGATTTGCGGAAATCTCATCCAATCTTGTTACAATAAAGGAACAAACATTGAGGAGAGTTTTTTATTGAAGGGGGAAAGGATGTGACATCCCCAAAAATCAAATATTTTTGAAAATTTAATTTTTGCTTGAAAATTATTCCATTTTAGTAAATTCGAATTTGGAATTTTTTTTCCATTTATGGCAATTCCGAATTTTGAATTTGATATTTGTAATAAATTATTATGACTGTTGGGCAGAGATCTGATTTGAATCAACTAATTATTTGACAATGACACTTGTATAAAAACATAATATTTTATATTGATTGCAGGAGGACAAATGGAACAACCATGTCAAAATATTAGCTTACCATGACTCCATGAGTGGGGAACATGTTGGAACTAACCCTAGGCTGATTTTTACAAGTGGAAAATCAGTGATTTGGCCGTTGGTAGCCCCTGAAAATTAGGGATTTAGAAAGTTGCGAAAATTCCCAAGGGAGGAAAAAAGGACCTAGGCAAATGAATAAAGAAGCATATGTGAGGAGGTAGGATGCTGCCAAGTATGCTAGAGAAATAGACTATTGATTTTTTTTCCTTGCTGTTATGAACACTGAATGAGTGTGAGGAAAGGGGGATCTACGAAATTGAAATACATTGCTGAAGAGGAATTTCCAAGTTCGCCCTCATGGACTCATGGTCAGGATAGGGGGTGAATCATGCAAGTGTTCTGGGCTGCTCGGTTCCAATGTTGGGAGGAACATGGTTATTCCCTTTGTCTTCTCGTGAGTTTAGTTAAGATATGCTATTCTAATCCTTATCTATTTGAATGATTTTATATCTGATGCATTGTACATGTTAAATCTAAACTGAAATGGTTCCCAATATCTGTTTTAATGATCATATAATTGTTGTAAGATATTTACTGTATCTAAATTTCAGTATTTCGGTCTCTATGGGATGAATTAGTTACTGATATAGTGAAATCATTAAAATAGGTATGCATTCAATAACTTGGACAAAGGCTATTTGATTTCATGAAAATACAGTCCACTTTGCTATGGAATAGTTGACAGAACATTTCTGAAATCATCCCCTGGTAACCTCTACTATGGATTTAGAACCTGTATGCCAATATAAAATATGTGATATCCTCATAGAGTAAGAAAATAGATTGTAGGATTTAGTTCTGGAAATGTTTCCTAAAATTCAAACTTCAATTAGAATCGAATATGTATCAATGAACTTGAACAAACAAAGCTATTGCGAGCACATATTTAATTCTACAATTTGATTCCTAGACGAAATTATATATATGGTCGAACTTGGATAGAACCATATTAATGAAACATAGGGGAATGAACATAACCAAGGGATTAAGTTTACCCTAAACTTAATGATATAATTATATAAATTGCTATTACCCGAATGGAAGGTTATACATGATAGTATCCTACTACAAGAAAGCGGCTAGTGCTTTCGTTGATACATTATAAACGTATGATGCATATTCTATATGTTGTGAGAAAGGGTAGGGTATTTCCAATTCGACTATATCGTGAGGGATGCTGAGAGAAAACAAAGAGTTGTGAGTTCATGGATGTAGCATTACTACACCTCGGATAAACAATTGTAAGATTTAGGATATCCTTTAAATTACTTCGCAGTTTTTCCAGAAAACTATTTTAGGAAATTACAGAGTTAATGCAATCTATTCTGAAGAGGCAATTGGTTGAAATACAATAATCTACAAGACGCAGATGTGAAACCCTGTTTCTGAATGATCCCCTTTGGGGTAAATTCAAAATAAGAATTGCGTTAACAAGAGACTAATCATACAGACATTAATAAAATCAAGAAATGATGGTTACTGTAACTTGCATAGATACTCCCGAATACATTAATTATAGAAGTAATGTATAGAACACCAAGGATAAATTACCCTGAAATCTTTTCTTCAAATAGAAAAGATGGTCCCTCCAATACTAAGCTTAACAGATTGAAGATTTCCCAAATAGTAAACTTAGATCTGTTTTGTCGATTTCTAGTATTTGAGCATCATTCATTTCCCTACATCATGCTTGACTATACATATCTTCTTAAATGGACTTTTAACAAAAAAACAAATCAGGGTTTAATCCTCAGACATCCGGCACAGGAAATCGGAGCATGGGAAATGTTACTTTTAACAAGAGAAAGCTATGAACATAATCATGACCTCCATGATTTGAAATTAAGGAACAAGTTGAGAGCCACTATTCGGAACCCGAGTACCTTTGTCATAATCGGTAGAGGCCAGTCCCTACGCCGTGAAGGGGGCATACCTGCATTTACCATCATAGAAAAAAATTAGTAAAATACAGAGTAGGACTTTAAATTTAGAATCGAAAGGTAAATTGATAACCATAGCTATGCCTGGAATACTTAACTTAGGAGCCAAAACACCACGTCCACCAGTTTTCATGCACTTGTCTTGTAATCGACCCTGGCCGAGGGGAGGATGGTCCCTGGAACTTCTAGTGGGTACCTTCACAATAGGCATAGTCCCACCATTAATACAAAGAATCCCATTTATATAAAATTTAACAATTACTTTGAAAAATAAAATAGCATTGCGAGTTCAAGAGTTAAATCTTTCATTAAAAACCCTTTTACGAACATAAACGAAGAGTATAAGGAAAGGCATCATACATAAAGTCAATAGAAGTTCTCACGAAAAGTACTCCAATTTAGTAAGAGATAAACTCTCGGTAAACCACCACCTTACTGTAAATAATATGCATCAGCCACAGAGGAGAAATAAAGACGTTAAGGGTCACACTTGACCCTATTTTCCATGGAACCTTTACATGGTGTAAGAATAGACTCTTCTGAATTACTTTGAGTTACTTCCAAATACAGTTACTAATCATGGGGTAAACAAAAAGAAAGAATAGGAAATAATCCCACGGGACAAAAATAGTAGATGCGAGGTATGACTTTAGGTTCACAGAGGTAAAGAGTAGCGACTCTCAGATATAGTGGGAAAACCTCTTCTACAACCGATACCAGACTAAAAAAAAACTATGTAGACTTCGAACATAACCGTCGGGAGTAAAGGGGGCCTTTAAAATCACAGTAAAGTTTTTCTTTTATATGAACCAAACATTGAACTTTGTTTTTGAATTGAGACACGATAGTTCCCTTCGAAAACTTACCAGGAAGTTGGTTGTCCCCGTCGACTTCACCCAAGCTTTCCCGTAGAGGTGGTAGCCTTTCCCTATGGAGGAATTCATAATACAAAACCCTCTCCTTCATAGTCACAAGGGTGGAAGAGAGACCTCCTAAACCTAATAGGGACGAGTACCTCTCTTTACAGCACAGAAGGTACAATCCATGTGCTAGGGAAACGTTGGCGCACCAGTATTGGGAAGAAAAGGTGGGAGAGTCATTGGGACTAATGATTAAGAGGACACTAATTAATTTCAGGACAAAGCCTTAATTCCTCCTGACAGGTACATCCATCTCCCTTGTTGCTGAAGATGTGAAGTTAATAGTAGTCAATCCATGACTATCCAGTGAAACTGATCGGTCACTAAACTTTTTTCATTCTATTACCCCAACAAGAAGAGGAGGTTTAGTTATTTTAGTTATGCAGAGAATTGCGTGGAATTGGTCGGGGTTCAAATCATTATGGTGGATACTAATTCTATCAGAACGAAAATGAAGCCATCAAAGAAAACATATTGAAACAACTCATAAACCATCGTTAATATCCTTAACCTATTCCTGATACATATTGCATTAAGGATTTGAATTATGATGTTGACATAGCTAGGTAAGAGTACTATTATTAACTCTTAGGGGTATAAACTTGTACGCAGAATCTGAATAGCCCAATTCTCTTAACAAGGGAACCGGAAACTCGAATCCTAGTATATAGGTGGATACATGTATTGTATTAATATCTATATAGTAACTTATGAGTTGGAGAAATACTGGTAAACGTTGGGAACCTCTCTTAAGTGTTAATTTAGTATGGTATAAGGTTATTCAAAGAAAAATGTAAGTACCCATCGTACGATTTGATTAAACGAAGATAACTGGTAAATTATGTACCAAAAAAAAAAAAATATGATAAATTTGAGGTACATTACACTTCAAATATTCAATGTTATGGTTAGAGGTCTTCATAATGGCTCATTAGGTTAATAACCTTGTTTATATACTAATTCAATAAATTTCTCCCTTATCCATTGTTTGAGACCCATCCGTAGTGCATAAAACCTCATATTGGCACCCATATTTGACTCTAAGGACAATTGAGAGTTTCTATCATAAATGATGGCCAAAGGTAAGAAAAAATTACTCTATATCCTATTGAAGGACAAAGGTACTTTCTAAAGGTTTTTGTGGGTTTGAGGAATATTTCCCATAAGAACTATAAGATTCATTTAGGAATTATTGACCTTGTTTTCCTTCCCCAATCATTGTTAAGGCCTTGATACCTATCTATATTACACAAAAAATCATAATGGCACCCTTATCCCACTCATATGAAAAAGATACATTTTAGACGACTTGTGTTGTAATTCAAGGCCTTGATGATTTCACACTAGCCCAAAAATATTATTTTAAGGTTTAGTTCCGAATATTTCTCCCCCACTTGTGGCTAAGTCCCTGAAACCCAGAATTGATGCACAAATGTGATAATGATTCTCAGATCTCACTTAAAGGAAAATTATGACCTATATATGAAATGCTATATGGATTATGGTGTTTTTTATGGCTCTTCATCCTTAAAGGATTCATCTAGGGTGAAAGGGCCTTATTTTCCTCCCTCAACCATGACCAATACCATATTAATACCCATACCTAGCATGTAAGACCTCATAATGGTACCTATATTCCACTTGGGGGCTAAATATCACCTCTAAATTTCCTTTTTCATGGTTTGCACTCATTTTCATGGACAATGACCCACATAGATCCATTTATGGTGTAAGGAACTTATTTTCATCATTTGGCTATGGTTAAGGAATCGAGACCCATCCCTACTATACAAAAACTGTTGATTTCATCCATATAACTCATATATTTCAAAGATACACTTCAAATATTCAATGTTATGGTTAGAGGTCTTGATAATGGCTCATTAGGTTAGCAACCTTAACTATGGCCTAATTCCATCAATTTCTCCCCTATCTATTGTTTGAGACCCGTCCCTAGTGCATAAAATCTCATATTAGCATCCATATCTCACTCTAAGGACAATTGAGAGTTGAGATCATAAATGATGGCCAAATGTAAGCTAAAATTACTCCATATCCTATTGAAGGACAAAGCTCCT
>WSFP011580288.1:0-10069 GCA_009831015.1 Picea engelmannii | reverse complement strand
GGAGTCAGTCTTTTGAGTGAAAAAACTTAGAAATTATTTAATCGCTCACTAAGGCAAGCAGAAAAAATAATTAACAAGTAAAAAAAACACTCTAGAGTACATGCTCACTCCTAGGTCTTAGGTGGCCAATAGCCTTTTACAATATCTCATACTCAGGACATTTATTACAATGGTGGAAATGCGGAAAAAATGGGTCTTTCATAAGACCGACTAAACTCTGAACTCTGTCATCTGAGCACTGATTGCTCAGTCTTTGGCGGCTCTTCAGAAAATCCAGCTTGTGCAAACTGGTGGATAACAAGAACAATAATCACAATAGCTCCTTCTCAGAGCTATTGCTTGTGACCTTCCCAGAACAAGAGCCACAATAAAAATACAATAATAGGAACAACACTCTTCTAGTGTTGTGATCAATCATTCTTCCATGTTAAACTCCATGGAATTTATAAAAAAACTAAGATGACCTGCCTGGAAGAAAAACAATAAGTATCTCCTAGAGGAGATGTTAGTTCATCTTGCAAACAAGTATAATAAACATTTATATCAAGTACAAGTATTCTCTTCAACCTGTCCGCTGTACTTAAGACAATATGCTTTCTTGATAGAAATCCGAGTTAGAGAATATAATGCAAATAAACTCTAAAAATCTCAACCTTAATCAATGTAATACTTTGACTAGAATCATCTTATAACTTTAAATTTTAACAGAGGTTACTATGATAATCATAACTTCAATAGATCAAAATACAACTAGATGTTCATAATGCCATAACAACTAGAGGCATATGAAAACAATCAAACCTGGAGTGTGTTGTTCCTTTGAATGTGCTGGATTTGAGATCCCTCTGGATCTACGATTGTAAGAGATCCCTTCTCCTGCAATCACACTCAAAATACTGATACAGTTTAAATATATATAAGTGCATACCTCCAACAACATCGGCAGGAAGTGGCACCATCTGGTGGTGGCGACAAGCAATGACGAACCTTAAAACTTCAACGGTGCTCCAATTTGTAATCTAAAGGTAGTTGGATATGCGCTATGGTAAGGCGCACTAGGACAACCTAAAATTAGTCCCAATACTTCACAGAAACTTTCATTGTAACTGGTACTGCAACTAGTGCTGCAACTGGTGCTAGCACTGCAACTAGTGCTGCAACTGGCATGAAGGAACTGGCACTATAAACTTAGGGTTTTATGAGGAAACCCTAATTTCTCAACTTCAGAAATTTGCAGATCTGATCCAGGGAAGAGATGCTCCCTACTTAGGCGACCTTCTTAGTGATTTCAGTGAGTGTAATAGGGGAAATTGAGGACCTTCCTTCCAATGGTTAGACTGTTATGAAGGAAACCAGTTCTAATACCATGTTAAAATTTTGGTATGCTCGTTTAACCATAGACAATATCACATCATTGTCACCCAACCATAGGCACAAGGCCACCCCCGAGCATCCTAACCTTTACTTAGAATAATTATTGCAAGCCTACTCCAGAACCAACAGATAAATCCTAGCTACTAACTCAAGACAAGTAGAGCGCTCTTTCTCCAAGGGTAGCGTACAAGAGAGAGAGTCTCCATATCCATAGAACAAGTACCATACACAACTGCAACAACTACCACTGCACTACTCGAGCCATACTTAGCAAGAATATCACCAAGAGTATCACCAAGAATATCACCAAGAGTTTCACACAGAACCACCAAGAGAATCACCAAGAATATCACCAAGAGTTCCACCAAGAGAATCACCAAGAAAATCGACAAGAGAGATACTAAGATCAAGAGATGACCATGCGCCCTTATTCCTCCTTGCAGCTGCAACTGCAGCTCTCCACAAGACTTGCGCAATAACTGGCTATCCAAATGAGCTAAAACGTCCTCTATTTATATTAATTTGTCCATTGACTTTTCTGGCTGGGCTGACCTGACTTTCTGGTAATTATAATTTTTGTTTAGCTTTTTCCTGTGGAACCGACTTGTATTTCTGGAAGATAATAATCTAATATTATTATTCTGCTAGGCCGACTTGTCTTCTAGGGTTTCCACACATCTATTTAATGGTTCACTTGCTTCCGGAATATTCTATTCTAAGTCAAAGGTTACACGTGGAGGTTAATACCTCCCATAGCTACCAAAACATCAATAGTATGAGGGGTAACGCGACCATTGTCCAGGATGTTATGTTCCCACTTTGATACCATGTTGAATTTTGGAACAAACAAGAAAGAGAAATATATAATAGGACGAACTCATGTAAAATATATTTGTTGATTACAATGAAGTCATTTGATACAATGGGGTTGATCCCCTTTTATTTCATTTACCAAGTAGTTGTGTTACCCATATAACCTCGCTACTTCATCTACTAATGTCTAATTAACTTATCTCTTTTTTTTATTAGTCACTTATATAAACATGACGTTTACCTTACATTGTCATTACATTGTATATACTATTGGAGCATTATACTTTAGGATGCCAACATTTCTGGGATCGTATTCTAATTATATCTTCCTTAGATGGACAATCTATTTTAGAAGACACTCTCATTTTCCAATGGAAAAAAGGAATCTGTTCTTTAGATATTCTTTTTAAGCAACATTTCTTTAGTTTTCAAAAATGATTATTGTGTCCCTACATTGCGTTTATGCAAATATATGTTGCAAGTATGGAGGAAAAATATAGAGGGTTCCTACAATCGAAAGATTTTTTGAACAATCAGATTTTATTACAATCCCAATAATTGGGGAAAGAATATCTCTCTAACAAGGATTTGACGGAAGTTATGAACTTTGATGTTACTTGATTTACTTTCTTGGATTATGCCCATCCATTCTTATAAACTAGCTGGAGGGAACACAACAATTACATGTTATAATTAATCATGGGATTGAATTTCCATCAGGAATAATATGCTTCATCTAACAAGGATATAGCCCCTATGTGCTAATGTTCAATATGTTGAATTTTTCTAATTTTCAGATCTGATAATTATTGCCTTATGATTTAAATGCTACTGTTATCATAGAATAATTACACACTGAAAATCTCAACAAGACTTAGCGGACTTGATGAGAGGTTGTTGTAAGTAAATATCATACAAGATGATATATTACAATTTAGGGGCCCCGATATATATACTTGGGCGGAGTGCCCTTTCATTAATGGACATGTCTTTTCCATTATTGTCTTTTCATTAATTAATTTATTATTAATTATTGATTATTGATTATTTATATATTTAGAAATTATATTATAAATATATTATCTATATATTCTATTTATGTTGATGATTGTTTCCTCACATGCATGTCTAATTAATATAGGTCACTCCATCCTGGAGCAGGCAATGTCAGAGCACCTCAAGTCTATCCACTCCTCATCAGGAGAAAGACTACGCCTGGGCCATTCACCACTAGCAAAGCTCTATGAATGAATGAGTCATTTCCCTTGGTCAAATCAACATGACCAATCTGGGAGAATGTCTGCCCGATGCTGCTAACTGGAGAAACATCAACACAATAATGTCCAACTATTTCCGTATGAGCATATATTTATTTGTACACCAAGTGTCTTCCCCTTGACTTTAACGTCAGTGAAAGTTTTCAACTATTACTTTTGATTTGATTGCTTGGAGGTACTATATCTTTTTAAATTGTTGTTTTAGTTTTATAATTAAACATCTTTGTTTATGGTTGTAACCTTCTGGATTTGAAATAATAGGTTACAAGTGTGGATGAGTATTAATGATTTAACCCATGGAAGGTCAGCCAAGAACCATCATAGGTGGTGTTTTTTTTTTCCCTTTATTTGAGCATGAAAGGAATTTTTTTATTAGATAGACAAAATGTACAATGCCCTGGCTATACTCGTAAGGCTTCTCCAATAATCTTACAGCACTAATGCCTTTAAACTTTTGATATTGAAGGTTCATTTGCAAGGAGTAAACATTTCTTATTTTACCTGTTTCTTAGAACCATCACGGGCAGTGTTAATGAGCACTTCTTAATCTTAGATTGGGCTGCACTGTTAGAGTAGCCTTTGTTCCTGCCCAAATCTTTCGACAGATTTCTCTTCATCAATAAGGAGTTTGGGTATGAATGCATTCTAGAATGCTCTACAATTATATTTGAAGAGTAAATTGTGCCTGGCCCTAACTTGGATTTATGGATTAATATGTGCTTCGTATTTTTCCTCTTATAGATTTAGTAGGGATGATAGTTCATGTAGTGAATGTTAGGCAAATATCTTCTCTTTGCAAACAGTTGTTAATGTCTTTTTCTACCTACTAGAGAGATGATTGGGAAATTAGTATTGATTTTATGTTTGGTCTTGGAGTTGCTTATTCCAATCAGCTCAATGCTGAACTAGAAGTCAAGGTTTTGTTTGTCTTTACCACTCATATCACAGGACTATTCTTCATTGATGCATGCCTTTTCTTATGATCTTCCTACATAGTAGATATTTCTCTTTTTAAAATGAGTTTGAAATCATGCATTACATTTTCTGGTATCATCACAAATGTATAGTAAATCTCTTTAAATTAAGTTTGAAAGTGTGGATGCCATTTTCTAGTGGCGTCACAATTGTATAGTATAGTTGTTCCTAAACTAATAATATATTTATACCTTTTTTCTGCAGGATAATTGGCATAATGTATTAGGTGAAGAAGGTAAACATGAACAAGAGTGTGACCATTCCTTCATTAACAAAGATGATCTTGGTTACGTTTGCAAATTATGTGGTCTGATTGGCCAAAGTGCTGAATCAATTTTTGACTTCCAGTGGTGGAAGGTCTGCATCATTACTACTTTAACCATTGAATTGTAGCATATAGTATTTGTGTGTCTTTCTCCTTTCCATATCTATGACTATGAATATTGATTTGGCAATTTTGTTGATTCGTATGATTGTTATTAGTATTACTTTAGATAATATTATAACATGACCTTACTAATTAGTTTCCTTTTTCAGTGACTATGGCATGTGTTACACCCCAGATTCTCTACAGTGTACCCTATATTTTTTCACAAGATGTGACTAATCCGATGTGCCCAAAGTGTGATGATTTCTTTGTATGTGGCCATGATGGGATATTTATATGTACAAGTGTTGGTTAAAGGTTACCTAGATCCCTTCAAGTGGACAGTCATGGCATGTCCTTTTAGTTCCCATTCTCAGGGTGCTTGGTTTTATTGCTCCGGTCGTCTATCCCTTTGGAGGTGGTAACACCCTTTGATGTTGGACATTTATGCCCTAGGTAGGTATGTGGACATTCTGAGGTGGATCTACTAGGATACATGATTTACGGGGCCTCTAGCTATTCACTTATTATTATTTGCTTTGTAAAAGGTGATTGCGCTTTGTAAGGGTTATACCCATGGTTTAGCATACCTTACCCACATGGATTCTCTCTTTGTTATGTATGTACTGTTATCGCACAATTTGTACTTGCCCAAAGCCCAAGGCAAGTGGATACAGAATTTGCGTAACTAGGAATGACCTATCACTGTCACCTAAATAGGAAATCCCTTTCTATTTATGAGTATGTCATGACTACCCCAGGGGAGACATCCCCAGTGACCTGAGGGTTTGAGAAGGCTAAGGAAAAAAGATATAAGAAAGTCCCTCCCCTCTCACAGGTCACTCAAATCAAAGGGGTTCTTTATGTCTTATAGAGATGAAGCAAATGAATAATGTTGTGTACCTGCCCAGAACAAGACAACAAGGCAAAAAGGGGCACTTTCCAAGTACCAAAATGATATTAGTGCCTCATAAGACAATGAACTCTTAAGAAATGTACTAGCTGATGTAAAGTTGCAGCAATGTAACAGTTTATAACAGCAATGAGTATTTTGTAACAGCCACAAGATTTATGTTCTAAAATGCTTGAATAAAGACTTGAAATAATAGCTTTAACTAGGCAATTTGATAATAAATAGTCACAAGCAGTTTTAGCAACATCTRGGTAGCATAACATGTCACTTTTAGGGTTAATTTTCTTCTGTTAGAYGGCTGTAACAATCTTTTGCAACAGCAGCAAGTAGGTTARTGATTTAGGCTAATCTAAGGTTAGTAGAAGTTAGTAGGTGTTCAAGAGAAGAGGTTCTGAAAATTGTTTGATCAATCAACACTTGTAAATGGTAGACTAGTGCCTTTCTAGGGTAATGGAGTCAATGATGGCAGCAACAACTCTTAGAGGAAAATAACAATGATAATTTTTAGTCAAAGGGGATGGAGAGGATGAGAGAGGTGTTGGTAGCCCAAGGCCTAAAAAAATCCAACTCCTAGAGATAATTGCTAGAAAGTAACAAAAATTAGGCCCTAGTGATTTCTATTTTCCTTAGACAAATTGAAATAAAATATGCAATGGGCAAGAAAGTAGGGTTACTAGAGTGCTACAATGGTAGGGCTCTAGTATCTACTTCTAGATAGGTGTCTTTCAAGAAATTTTAGCAAGTGGAAGACTATAGAGAAAAATATAGTAACATATGTCTTTCTCCTAGGGTTTTAAGCAAGCAATTTCATAATATTAGACATGAAACAAGTAAATTCACCATAAGCATTCATTCACAATAAAGAAATGCATATTTTCCACTTACTTCACCAAGAATAATCAAGCATAAACCCTAGTTAAAGATCCTCCACATGAAAATTTGCCAAAATACACCAAGAATTGCCTCCACCAAGAAGTGCGCACCACTAGATTTCAGCCAATAACCCTTATAGAGGGCCGAATTTCAGACCACCACTTGTGTGATGAATGAATGATGAAAAAATGAGAGTTTTATCTCTCTATTTATACAATACTTATTGTTATCCCCTATCCTAGGGATAACTAAGGAGATTATGTCTCGAGGCCCACAGGTCCAAGGCATGGAGTACCGAGAGCCATATGACTTGAGCTTGGCCCTGGAGGGCCCATCTTTTCTTCAGTGCGTCCTACCTATCAGCAACAACATCATCCATCCCATCATTCTTGTTATCGCACAATTTGTACTTTGATCAAAGGAAAGGTTAATGGAAAGAAAATTGGTGTAACTGGAGGTTATCCTATCACTGTCACCTCAATAGGATGCCTCTTTCTATTTAGGGTTGATGGCCCAGGGGAGACGTTCTCGGTGACCTGGGGGTTTGAGAAGGCAAGGTTAAGATGTCTATGAAAATGTCCTCTCTCACAAGTCACACTGATCAGAAAGTCCAGGGGTCTTAACCATTGAAGTAATGAAGTATCAAGGTGTACATGTTCGGAACAAAGCAACAAGAAAATATATCTTTCACAAGTACAACTTGTTGTTAGTACTTCACAAAACCGCAGGCTTTATCAATAAAAGCAAATGGCTGATATGATGGTGAAGAAAACAGAAATTTGTAGCAGCAATATTTATGAGACAATAGCTTCACAATAAGTGCCTTAAAATGGCTTCAAAATGACCAAGAATAATCAATCATTAACATCAAAATACTAGCATTTGTCAGAAGCAAGTAAGGCAGTGCATTAATCAACTTTTTCAATTGCTTTTAGATGCTTTTAGTGCTGCAAAAGATGGTTGTAGCTTACTTTAGTAACAACAACAACAAAGTTAGTAGATTAGGCTATTCTAATGTTAGGAGTGGTTAGTAGAAAGCTTAAGGTATAGTTTTGATAGTTGTTTTGTGTCAATCACTCAATGGCAAGTCTTAGATTAGTGCCTTTAGGGAAAATGGAGTCTTTTAAGTAGCAACAAATCTTGAAGGAAAAGATGATAGTAAGAGAACTGAAGACAAGAGAGGTCAATAGTTGAAGTGTTGGTAACCCAAGGCTTCAACTACCAAACCCTAGGGGGAAAATAGCTACTAGGGTGTAGGTAACCCTAGGCCCTAGTAGTTTTCCTCCTTCTTTAGCTCAAAGATGAAGTAATGACGGCTTAGATGAAGCAATATGTGCTAGGGTGTTGCAATGGCAAGGCCCTTAGCAAAAGCTTCAAGAAAATCGGTTTCTTGGCAAAATCTAGTAGGTGAAAGCTCTTAAGGCAAGGACAATAACATGTGCTTAGCCTCCTAGGGTTTTAAGCTAGACATTTCATAATCTTAATGTAAATGAAAGATAAACATAACTATAACCATTCAATGAAGAAGAATTGCAGAAATCTTTCTTACATTCATCAAGAATCATCAAGCCAATACCCTAGTTGAACACTTCCACCAAGAAAATTGCCAAAATAATCCAAAATAAACCTCCTTCAACAAGTGTGCACTAAATTTCAGTCATGTAACCCCAAATAGGGAGAAAATTTCAGACCTCACCAAGTGAGTGAAAGATGATGAAAAATAAAAGGGAAAAAACCCTTATTTATACAGTTTCAATGACCAGAATTAGGTCAAAAAGGCCGACATGGCCAGTTTACATGTAATATCCAGTTTTTACATTAAATGACATAACAAGACCCTAAATCAAGCAGAAAAGGTGATGTCATGCCCTTCTAGGGTGACGTTAGGCCTTTTTAGGGCAACGTTGGCCTCCAGGAGAAAAACTTTAGGCCTGCTAAGGCCTCTGGATCAAACCACATGTGCCACTTGGCACACAACTGCCTCCAAAGTGTCCAAAACGCTGGGTGATGTCATGGGCCTTCCAAGGCCTACATCATAGTGAGAAGGGCAAGACTTCCCTAGGTCCAGGCTTGCCACGCTGTCTTTGGTGGAACGTCCTCCTCTCTCTCTGGTGCAAACCTATGATCTGTATCTGCCCCCGACTGGGGTCTCAACATCCATTTGGTGGGATTTTATCCCTATGGAGGTCTGAACTAATCATCTCCCCATGTGTACCTGTCTGTCGGGTGTGGCCCTACAACAACAACAAGTACTCCCTCCATGGGCTCATAAGTCATAGGGATCATAGCAATGTCAATCACATCTAATAATCAAGTTATTTAAACATGTGCATAAAACCCCCTTTTCCCAGACAAGTGCTCAAAGACGTTATTCTATTCTACAAGCCAGGTTTGGAGGGGACGTTAGGATGTCCTATTAGGCTAGTTCTCATTGGATGTGGGATCTTTCCGAGTGAAGACAAATCTAGGCCATGTAAGTGGGTGAGGTGGTGAGGGATGTTTGAGCAATGGGTGCAATGATGACAGGGGAATGTATGGCTTACCTGTGGGTGCCTTTGAAGAGGGTGAGTTGCACCTTGTCATGGATGCAAATGTTTACAAGCCCATTCATTCCTTTTATCTTTTTATCTTATTTATTTTTCTTTCAAGAGACTAGTTAGGGGACACTGCCCTGGCATGGTGACCAGTGGTGACAATGTTACCCACAAGCATTTCACGGAGATGAGAAGGTTGGCTCGTGATGAGACGCCCTTTCTCTTGGCTATGCCACCAAGAATGACTACCTTGGCGTGGTGACCAGCTGAATGGTAGTGTCATACCGCTACATGCCCATGGACCTAATAAGATGGCTTGTGATGAGACCCCCTATCCTCCAGCGAGGTCTTGATTTTATAATTTTATGGGTTCCTCTGTTTCTTGTTGAGAAGCCTTTTATTGCTTCCTCGGGGATCCCTGGGTGAAGCATCTGAAGGTTTTGTTCTTTTGGCTTTTATCTTTTGCCAGCTATTTTTACCCTCTGGGCTTTTAGCCCCTTCTTCCCACAAGGTAAGGTACAACCCTTTGCTAGCTTGGCAAACCCAATGCCCAAACCAATGTATAGGATGGATGAGAGGGAAAAAGATGAAAAGTGGTAAGTATGTTGGGAACGAACGATGACCTTTTATGAACCCACCCAGTGGCAACTCAAACCCTAATGGGAACCAACTTGCTAGGGCATCCTGTCATTCACCCCAGGTGTGGACAAGTGGAAAGGCATAAGGTCTTGTTATCCCCGATTTTTAGGGATAACTAGGAGATCATGTCTCGAGGCCCACAGGTCCTAGACATGGAGTAACGAGAGCAGGATTGACCTGAGCATGGCCCTGGAGGGCCCATCCTTCTTCTTCTTCGCCAGAATTGTCCTGTCAGCAGCAGCAGCATCCATCACCATCGGCTTGGACTTGCATTAGAGAAGACTCTTGCTCCATGAGGTAATTG
>WSFP011580281.1:0-10514 GCA_009831015.1 Picea engelmannii | reverse complement strand
GTCTCCCGCTAAAAACCTCTTTTGCATGTTTTTACCATCTTTTGCCAGTTTTACCATGCCTTCTTCCGGGGGAGATTCTGAGCAAACGGAGACGGATTTTAAAAATCCGAGAGACATTTTTGGTCAGCACGGGCTAAGGAACAAAACCCTTTTTTCAGTTTTTACAACGGAGCTACGAGGCGGGAGAGATGAAGACATCTTCGAGGCCTATTTTTCTATATTTTAAATTTTCCGTTTCAGTCCCGATCTTTCAAGAGCTGTCACGGCCAGCTGGGGACGAATTCGGTGAAACTAAAAGAGGGTTTTGTCCAGAACATGCCCATATTCAATAACCTCTTTCAGTTTTTTCCCAGGTGTCATCATTGAAGAGAGAATCATGTCTGATCGGACCCCTGTTTCGCAGACAAACGGTCCATTTTTCATGGCAGAAAACTCCGAATTTGGTGGGAGTGGTGGCTATTTTTGGCCGAGGCAGTTGAACCGACTCTCGGAACTTGGTTGGGATGATCTATCTTAATTAAGGAGATTATTTTAATGTAAAAGGGTTGGATCTTCACGCCCTGTGGCTATCAAGCTGTAACATTTTTTAATAGATCTGCCATTAATGAAAGAGGCACTTTATAGGATTCCTGCGCATGTTCACTAGTGAGGTGATTTTCTCAATTAAATGTTTTCTTGCTCTGTAATCATCTCATTTTCTGAAACTATACTTTAAGAGTAGCGTATGTCTCAGGATTTATCTTCGATACCCTGTTTCTAATTCTAAGGATTTGAATGTTCATATTCTAAATATCTTCAACTAAGAGATTCTTAAGTGCTTGTTGGTTGGAGTTATTTCCTTATCTTTTCTTCTGATCATCATTTAAATTATTAAAGATCCAGTGAGTGTGTTATCTCGCCTTGTGAAGGTTTTCTTCAGCATTTCTGGTTGTATCTTAGATTTGATTAAATACAGACCCCATAGCCCAATGGATGTGCAGTTTGTCTCAACCAACTTCAAAAACCCTTTACAACAAAACCAATAATTCTTTTAACTAGCCTAATATCTGAGATTAAACAAAGCTAAATCATATAGAGAGATCCCTCTTTGAAGCTAGAAGGGCTAGATCCCAGCTTTAAAAGCGGTTTTGATGTTGCCTCTGTAACTGCCTTACAGCCTTGGGCAAATTACAGAGTGCTAACATAATGGCGACTCCACTGGGGAACTCTTCCCAGTAGTACATTTCAAGCTCCAGCTCTGATCACTGATGGTGGACAGTGACCATACACAAGAAGGCTGAGATCATTCACCTGGCGACTCCAACCAGCTCCAGACAGTGCCAGCTCGAAGACTTCACTGGAGGAAGAACCTAAAGCATGGCCAATCAGCCTAGAAAGACCAGGTACTCAAGCTCAAATTGCATTCAAGACATCTTTGGTTTTATCTGCAATCATGTCTTGTCTTTTTCTAAGCCTGGTCAGAAGTATATTGTTGAAGAGTATCTTGACCATCAGTCAATTGATGAGTCTCAAGAGATCAAACCCCAAAGTGTAGATTATGTACATGCTCATACACCTGTGCATGCCCCAGATGCACCTGTAGAAACCCCAGTGAGACATAACCCTCCTGCTTTGTCTCCTACTCTTGCTAAACCTCTGGATGTTTGTGAGCCCCTTGCTTCATCTCCTGTGCTTGCAAAATTCCCAGATAGATACAAGCCTCTGGATCTGCCTCCTATTCTCCATGACCTCCCTGTCAATTACATTAATAATCTGCCTAGATTTGATGGAGAAAATGAGAAGATCACTGCTGAAAAACATATGCAAAACCTTGAAGATTTTCTTGACCTTTATGAGGTTGAAGATGATGATGTCTACATCAGAATGTTTGCCCTATCCTTGGGAGGTAAAGTCAAAGATTGGTTTAAGAATCTGCCAGCAGCAAGCATCAGAAATTTTGATCAGTTCATGCAAGTGTTCTTAGATAGTTGGGTGATCAGGGGAAATGTTTTCCTCATCCTAGAAGAGTATGAACATTTGAAAAGAAAGCCAGGGGAGACAGTACATCAGTTTTCAGCCAGATTCAATAAAGTTTATCATGCAATACCTGCTGATATAAGGCCACCCCCAGGGTCAGCTCATTTGCATTACCCAGATGCCTTTGATCCTGAGATGACATTTCAATTAAGAGAAAGAAACACTACAAGTCTTGAAGAAATGCAGAAAATTGCGGTTGATGTGGAAACCAACTTGCTGATCAAGAGGTCACAATTGAAGGACAAAGAAACGGAGCAACTGAAATCATCAGAAGCTAAACTGGATATCTTGGCCAGTACCATGGAAAAGCTGATGCAGAAGATTAACATAGAAGAGGAGCTTGTTGTCCAAAGACATCATGGTCCCTGGATTTCAGAGAAAGAAAGTGTGACAGTTCCCAAACATGTTGCTGCACTTCCTTGGTACCATGGTTTGAATAATGATTTGTTCATGTATTCAATTCACAGCACAGTCAAAGATGAATCTCCATCTCAACTTGTAAAGGAACAACCAGCTGATATGATGTGCATGTTTGACAACGTTCCTTACTTGGATTGTCCACCCAAGTGGGATCAGTATGATGATGATCATGAAGCTGAAACAGAGGTTGACTATTTATAGGAACCGGCCGCATGTCATTGGCAGGAAGAAGATCATATACCGTTCAGATGTGACAATCAGCCCCTGCACCACAGTCAAGACAGCGATCGGGAAGAAACAGAAAATCTCAGAGTAAGTGAAAGCACTTTGCCCATATGTTTCTCATCTTTTCAATTCCTGAAAAGCAACTCTAGGCCAGTTGTAGACAATGAAGACAAATATTCCTCTGACCAATCAATTGATGATACCATTGAGGATATGGAGGCTGTCCTAAACCCAGAATCCCAGCACTTGCCCTCCTTCAATTTTCAAATTATTGATGAAAGCTTAGAGCCTGAGACAAATGATGATTTAATCCAAAATAACTCTGTGCCATTGTGTTTTAAATCATTTCAAGTTTTGAAGGAGACTCTTGGACAAATGTTGAAAGATGAATATAGAAACAAGCAGGAAATTTTATTTGAGTCAATGCAGCAGTCTTGTCAGTCCTTTCAGGATCCAATAGCTGATCAGTTGGATGGCATGTGTGGTCAAAATTATTCTTCAATCACCAGTCATGAGACAAAACGCTGTTATGATATTGACATGGTTAGGCAATCAGATTCTTTGTCTTTTGCAGCAGAGGCATCATTTCAGAAATCATCAGAGCATCCACAGTCAGATGAAGAAATGTTGAAAGACACAGAAGGCATAGGTGAAAAATCGAGTTTTGATGCAGAGTCGTTTGAAGTTGAAAATCAAAGGAGGGGCCAAACCTATATTGATCCTGTAGCTACCTATATGGAGAAATTCTTTAATACAGGATATTTTTCTGTTGCTGATGTTTTTTCTATTGTTTGGGTTGATCAAATCTTATGCAAGGGAAAGCAGGGTGGAAGTTACTCTCAAGCACGAGTAACAGACTTATTTCTGAGTCTCCTCGCAGACGGTGAAAGAACAGAGCCATTAAATCAACTGCTGGATTGGCTCCATTGGCATTTTGCCATTACCTAGCTGAGCAATGATTGTAGTAAGGTAGGTAGGAAAATGAATAAGCTCATCACTCCGAGCATCTCTTTTTCAGCAACGTTCATTTGATTTCATTTCAGTTGCAAAGATCAAAACAGCTACAGGTTGCAGAAATAAGATTTTGGGATCAACCCAATGGATAAAGCTCTGGTCTGCATGTTCAGAGGTCTGTGGTTCTTGACACCTCCTGAAAGAAGCTGCCATCCCTAGGTGGAGCCTATGTTAGGGGTCCTATAATTATAGGCGAGTCGATTCTTTGACTGTTGATTTGGCATCTCTCTCGGTGACGAAGTCTGGCTCAGGTGATTCCGCTTTCCTCCCTCCATTCTTGTCACTCATTTCCCCATCACCTTGCTGCATCCTTCATCCACTGCATCCTCTCCCCTTGTCCTTTGTCAGCCTCCATTATCCCGCCTTCCATCCCTGCATGAATGGACTTAGGATAAACAATGCTAGCAATATAGTTAGTCTAGGTCAAACTAATAAGTAAATGACTATTTAATAATTAATTAATTTTTAATTAATTAATTATTAATTAAGTTAGTAATCTAGGTTAGTGATTAATTAGTAACTAGGTTAGGTTAATTAAATAAAACTATTTAATAAAACAAAACATTAAAAAACATTAAAAAGAAAAAAGTAATAAAATGTATTAAAAATAAAAATGTATATAATAAAACATTATGTAATATAAGCAAATATTAAATAAAAAATTAAAACGCATATAAAAAACAATTAAAAATAAAACACACAAAAAACAAGCATATTAATAATACAAAGAAAACAAAAAAAAAATAAAAATAAACGTAACATATAAAATGAAATAACACATAACAAATATAACAAAAATGTTAAATTTTTTAATAAAACTAATCCTAAGACCTATCTCCTACCCCCACGTACCTTCTACCCCACCTACCCCACTCAACACCCACCTACATCACCCCCTCCTCATTCTCCACTACCCACTCCCCCTACGTCATCCCGTCTCACCACCCACTACCACCTTATACTCTCGTGCACATCCTTGCAATGCGCCCCCCATCAACTTACCGTGAAATAATCAACGCCCCACATTCAATTCCGGACCCCCTCGTGAGTTTGGAATTTAACGAGGGGGGGGTCCGGAATTTAAAATAAAACCCATGCTAATCTAAACGGTCCAGTTTTGATCACCGAGATCCATGGCCCAGGTTCAATTCCAGACCCCCCCGGGCAGTCTGCATTTAACAAGGGGGGGGGGGGTCCGGAATTCCGTCTCCCGCCAAAAACCTCTTTTGCATGTTTTTATCATCTTTTTCCAGTTTTACCATGCCTTCTTCCGGGGGATATTCTGAGCAAACGGAGATGGATTTTAAAAATCTGAGAGAGGTTTTTGGTCAGCACGGGCTGAGGAACAAAACCCTTTTTTATTTTTTTACAATGGAGCTACGAGGCGGGAGAGATGAAGACATCTTCGAGGCCTATTTTTCCAGATTTTAAATTTTCCGTTTCAGTCCCGATCTTTCAGGAGCTTTCACGGCCAGCTGGGGACGAATTCGGCGAAACCGAAAGAGGTTTTTGTCTAGCACATGCCCATATTCAATAAACTCTTTCTGTTTTCACCCAGGTGTCATCATTGAAGAGAGATTCACGTCTGATCGGACCCCTGTTTCGAAGACAAACGGTCCATTTTTCATGGTAGAAAACTCTGAATTTGGTGGGAGTGGTGGCTATTTTTGGCCGAGGCGGTTGAACCGACTCTCGGAACTTGGTTGGGATGATCTGTCTTATTTAAGGAGATGATTTTAATGTAAAAGGGTTGGATCTTCATGCCCTATGGTTATCAAGCTGTAACATTTTTGAATAGATCTGCCATTAATGAAAGAGGCACTTTACAGGATTCCTGCGCATGTTCACTGGTGATGTGATTTTCTCAGTTAAATGTTTTCTTGCTCTGTAATCATCTCATTTTCTGAAACTAATCTTTAAGAGTAGCGTATGTCTCAGGATTTATCTCCGATACCCTGTTTCCGATTCTAAGGATTTGAATGTTCATCTTCTAAATATCTTCAACTAAGAGATTCTTAAGTGCTTGTTGGTTGGAGTTATTTCCTTATCTTTTCTTCTGATCATCATTTAAATTATTAAAGATCCAGTGAGTGTGTTATCTCGCCTTGTGAAGGTTTTCTTCAGCGTTTCTGGTTGTATCTCGGATTTGATTAAATACAGACCCCATAGCCCAATGGATGTGCAGTTTGTCTCAACCAACTTCAAAAACCCTTTACAAAAAAACCAATAATTCTTTTAACTAGCCTAATATCTGAGATTAAACAAAGCTAAATCATATAGAGAGATCCCTCTCTGAAGCTGGAAGGGCTAGATCCCAGCTTTAAAAGCGGTTTTGATGTTTCCTCTGTAACTGCCTTACAGCCTTGGGCAAATTACAGAGTGCTAACACCATGACAGGTTTAAGAACATTGAGATTGAGTATTATTTTCTCCATGATAGAGTCCATGAGGGAGAAGTGGTTTTCCATTATATCTTCACAGATGAGCAGATAGCATACATTTTGGAAAATTCTCTGTCCAAGATGAAAATTTTTTGTACTTAAGGGACATGTTGTTACTCATGGAGATGACTTCCTTATTGGAAAAGGATGTGATTAATCCTAGGTTGGTAGGGAGAATTGATATGTTATTGATATATGGGCAGTAATTTTATAGTTTGGAAAATGGTCCAGGTTGGGAAGTCACCTTCAAGTATGGAAAGTGGTCCAAGATTTTTGATGGACAAACATTTTCCAGTTCGAAAAATGGTCCATATCGGATAGTCATTTTTGTAATGAAAATGGTTCGATAGATTGTTGATGTACCATAGACAGTGATTCCCCTTGTGGCCAGTGTGGGGGAATGGTCTAGGACAATCATTCTTCTTGGCAATCACTTTGAATAGTCGTAAAGCAGAATGGTTCACCTCTCTGGGCAGTCATTCTTTTGAAGTTCACAGTTGTGAGCAGTTTCGAAGAATGGTATGTTATAGGAGGTTCGTGCAGGACAGTCATTTCCATTAGGAAATGGTTTGGATAGTGATTCCCTAGGGCAGACTCATTATCTCCAAGTTTCACTATGATTAGTGATGGAAGAATGGACTAGTTAGGTGAATGGTCTAGGTTCAGCAATCAGGGACATGCATTCCCTAGGGAAGACTCATTCTCTCTAGGTTGCACTATGATTAGTGTTGGAGGAATGGTCCAGGCTCATAAATTAGGGTCAATTATTATTCTATGTTTGGGGATAATAGTCTAGATAGACCATGGTTAATGTTTTACATTCTAAGGGAATATTCTCTTCCATATCTCAGTTTGTATCATGATATTGCCATGAAGGTTGATATCAGATGATATGATTTCTATGGAGACTGTATGTCTCTAGACATTAGTTGTATGCTACTATGGTGGATTTGTTCCACTGGTTGTGACTATGTGTCATTGGTTAGTAGCTATGTGCTACTAGGAGTGGTTGTGTACCACTGGATAGTAGTTGTATACTACTATGAATAGACATAGTTGTATTCTATTGGATGGAATTATAGAAGTAGTAAGATAATATCTAAGTGTCATGGAGACTACCACTAGTGTTGGAATTGATTTCTAGCTAGATGGATAGTTAGTGTGTTGGTGGAGAAACATTCTCCAGGTGGAGAATGGTCCAGACAGAAAAAATTGTTGGTGGACAAGCATTCTCTCTATGGAGAATGGTCTAGGTTAATAGTCTGTTGATGTATCATGAAATCATATTTTCCTAAGGCACAGATTGTGGCCCGATTAGGAAAATGGTCCAGGATCGATATTTTCTAAGGCTTATAGGTAGATATGGGTCTATATGGTACATATGACCCAATTAGAAAATAGTCTGAGACTGAAATTCCTGTAGGAATGGTCTATGTATCCCATGTTATGGCTTTCATCATATGTTGGGACAGTCATTATACTAGGACGAATGTCTGGATTAGAAGAATGGTCCTTGTATCACTCAGTGGAGTGATTGACTTATTCAACATCATTCCAGATTACTCAGGTGGAGTATGTCTTCGAGAGATGATGTAGTTGATGATATCATATGATACTTATAGTGGTGATGTTGCTCGTGAGTTGATATACATGATCATGAGATATCATGTGTGGCTATGATGATGCTATTTGTTGAATGGTATGTTTGTGCTCAATACCATTTCCTTTAATACCTCCCTAGATATGAGGGAGTGTTGATATTATGGTAGCTGAGAGAGGTATTAACCTCTATGTGTAACCTTTGATGAGAATAAAATATTCTGGGAAGCAAGAGAAACCCTAAATAGATGTGTAGAAACCCTAGAAGACATGTCAGATGAATAAAATAATCAATATTTAAGTGTTAAACTCTAAACAAAGAAGTCATCCTGGACAAGTGAGAAAGAGAACTATAAATAAGAGGTCACTAGAGCTCATTTTTCATTTTCACATTCTCACAACTGCATAAGACTAGTGTTCTGGAAGTTTGGAGAGGGAGTGCAATTGCATCTATTGCAAATGGGATTTTGACTTTTGATTATGGTTGGAATTTCTACTTGGTTATGGTTTGTATTATTTTCTTGGTACACTATCCTTGGAGAGAGATACGCTATCTTGGTTGGCTATTGGTTTTAAGGTTTTCTTCCAGAATTATTCTGTCTATCAAGGTTAAAGGTGCTTGGTGGTGGCTTCGTGCCTATGGTTGTGTGACAATATTGCTATATTTTCTATGGAAAAATGAGCACGTCTATTTTATTATAACAACCTCCATGTGTAACCTTTGGCTAGAATAGAATATTCCGTAAGCAATAGAAATCCTAAAGAGATGTGTAAAAACCCTAGAAGACAAGTCGGCTCAATATAATAAATTATATTAAAGTATTACCCTCCAGAAATAAAAGTCGGCCTAGACAGGTGGCAAAGGGAACTATAAGTCGGATTTTCTTGAGCTCATTTGTACTCACTCACTTCACTCACTCTCTTAGTCAAGTCTAGTGCAAGTTTGGAGCTGCATCTACAAGTTTGGAGCTGCAATTGCAAGTTTGGAAGGTACATATTCTAGGTTGATTCTTGGCCTCTCTCTCTAGCGCTATCTAGCCTAAGATATGTGCCCTATATTCTAGTATATCTTAGTGATATTCTTGGTGATGTCTTGGATTATATTGGTGGTATTCTTGGTGACATATTGGAAGAAGTGAAACTATAACTATTGCGGTTGAGTAGTTTTATTGTTCTGTGGTTTTGGGACTTTCTATATGGTGCACTATCTAATGGGTATTCTATATTTGTTAATTCCCTCAATTAAATTATCAACTCGAGGTAAGTAAACTTAGAGTTGTGGCACAATATGAGCCAAGGAAGAAAGAAAATCTAATGGAAATATTGACTAGCTAAGGAGATGGTTTACCCTAGGGATCAACACTCTTTTCAATTTACAATTCTACTTTAGACAATTACTTTTAAAATCTATTTAAACAACAAATTCTATGTAAATCAACCTTTAACTAATGAGCTTCAAGAAATTCTAGAAATATGAACTATTTGACCTAAGTAGCTTTAAACAATCTAGGACTATTAACTATTTAATCTATCTCTAAATAAGCAAATAACAAATAATCTATTTCAGAGCTATTTAATCGATTCAATCTATCTTTGAATAAGTGAATAACAAGTAATATATCTCTGAGCTATTTGATCTATCTACCTTTGAATGAACAAACAAGTAAGCAAGTAAGCAATTAATCTGTCAAAATTCTCTTTACAACTTAACTCTATTCTTAAAGTAAAAACTCACAATTATTTCTATCTTGCAGAGAATAAACACTAATCTACCTAACTAAAAGCAAGAGTGTCGTGACAATATTCAAATGTGATGATTGTGTCTTCAGTGGTGAATGGAATCACGATGGCATCTAACTACTAATGACAGTTCAAGTGGAATGAACTCAATGCTAACTTCTACAGAGAAATGTAAAGTATGGATAAGGCAATCTATAGAAATTTTTTCCATCATAAAAGAAACACTAAATGTTCTTGGAATCCATATAATATTTAAACATTGTGCATAAGATATTCAACATCAATCATTCACTCTATCACACAACTACTGGAAAATACTCTATTCAAAATTACTAATTCAAGAAAATCTACAAACTCATCATTAGCACTTAATCAGAAATCCTAATTCAAATTCATAAATCAGATAACAATGAAAATAATATTGTGCAAACCTACAAACTCATAACTAATGCTAATTAGAAATCATAATTCAAATTCATAACTGGGATTTCATTAAAAATCATAACCTAAAGTTAACTAAGCTACCATTGAAGATCATACTCAAAATCAACTAATATGCTACTAAACATCATAACTCAAAATCTACTTCTATCCTATCATGTTGATGCTAAAAGAAAAATTAGAAATTAAAAAAAAAACTACAGAGAGGATTTGAAATTACAACTTAATAAATAAACACTATCTAAATTAGTACTCTGCAGAGTGATTTACAGCTAGGGAGAAAAAGACACGACAATATAATTAGACAGCTTCTACACAAGTAAACTACAAGCTGCAAACAAAATGTTAGGAGTCTAAATATCAACAAGTAACCATGGAATTCCCTCTGTGATATACACACAATTCAAAAAATGGGCTGCAAGTTAGAGAAGATATACAGGGAGGTGAATTAGACAAACAATCTGAAATTAAAAAGACATACACAATGAATGAAATTAAAAAAAACAACTTCGAAATTATATATGAAAGTCAATTATACAGATGCAAATATATATATATATATATATATATATATATATATATATATATATATATATATATATATATATATATATATATA
>WSFP011580274.1:0-10514 GCA_009831015.1 Picea engelmannii | reverse complement strand
TTCATTAAGCACATGAAAGTGGCAGGGGCATTGGTTAACCCAAATGGCACTACCACAAACTCATAATGACCATACCGTGTCCGGAAAGCAGTTTTATGGATGTCTTCACCCTTGATTCGGACTTGATGGTATCCCGACCTCAATTCAATCTTTGAGAAAATAGATGCCCCTGCCAATTGATCGAATAGATCATCGATCCTGGGCAAGGGGTACTTGTTCTTTATGGTTACTCTATTAAGTTGTCTATAATCTATACATAGTCTAAGGGTGCCATCCTTCTTTTTTACAAACAGGACTGGTGCTCCCTATGGGGACATGCTGGGTCAAATATAACCCTTATCCATCATTTCTTTCAATTGTAATTTGAGTTCCACTAACTCAGGTGTGCTCATCCGGTAGGGTGTCCTAGACACCGGCACCGCTCCTGGTGCAAGTTCTATCGAGAAGTCAATGTCTCTTCTCGGAGGTAGACCCGATACCTCTTCCGGAAACACATCTCTGTATTCTCTCAAGATAGGGTGATCACCAGGGCTTGGTTTAGCACCTTCGATTGTTTTCAACACCTGTATTGCATATAGGGGACATCCCTTTCGGTAATACTTTCTCATTTGTAGGGCTGATATTTGCCTCACAGAGACCGGTTTTTGGATCCCTTGAAGGGTTATCCTTTTTCCTTCTTTGCTCACACATTCTAAGGTTTTATGGTAACAGTCTAGTCTAGCTTTATGGGCGGCCAGCCAGTCCATACCAATCAACAAATTGTATGATCCCAGGGGTAATACATTAAGGATTGCTTGGGTGGGGAATTCACCCAACATTAATTGGCAGGCTGGTATGATCTCTAATACCTTTCTTTTGGTGCCAGTGGCTAATAGTACCAACCATGGCTTGGTTTGCTTCTGTGGCTGTAGTTTACACTTATCAACAGTCTTAGGGGCTATATAACTCAAATTTGAACCAGGGTCAATCAAAACGGACACCAGATGGCTGAAAATCATACCTTCTATGTCCACCACTGAAGCTTGGTGGTCAGCTTGGTTATTATCCAATGCTGCATAGATCTGCGGCACACTCCTTTCCACATAATTGACTGTGGGAGCTTCCTGAATGTTATAAACTTTTCGACTATTTTGTTGTCGGTGTGGACAGTGTCTCAAGAGATGCTCTTCTCTGCAACCCCAACATTTTAGAGGTTCTTTCTTTGGGTTATTAGTCTTCACTGGTATAGGTGTAGAAGTTTTATTTCCATCCACTAAGGGAAAGTTCTGCTGGACTACACTTCATGTTGGAAAGTTCATTCTGGGGTTCTTCTTGTAGCTCTTAAATCCTGAGGATTTGATCCCTTTTTTCTGAAATCTCGAACCACTCTTCTGTTTCCAGTCTCCATGAGACTCTGCCCGATGTCCATATTGCTCATGAAAATATGTTTCTTTTTGAATAGTGTCTTCTAAGGTCTTTGGCTCGTCAAATTCGATTCGGTTCCAATATTCTTTGGGTAACCCACTGATGAAGCATTGCACCTTTGCCTTCTCTTTATTGATGTAGGGTACATATCTCAATAAGTCGAGGAATTTGTTGACATATTCCTCTATAGTGAGTTGCCCCAGCTTGAGTTCATAAAAATCTTTAGCCTTCTCGTCGAAATATCTTTCCGAAAAATACTTCTTCCGGAAGTACTTCTCAAACCGTTTCCAAGACAGGTCCTCCTCGCGGACCCCTTTCATGTTCTTAAGATCTTCCCACCAGATGGAAGCTTTTCCGTTCAGATTGAAAGTGGCCACTTGGGCCTTCAAATTTTCTGAAAAATCATGGACTCTGAAATATTTATTTAGTCTGAGTAGCCAAGCCTCAGCTTCCTCTCCCTTCTTTATCTCACCGTCGAAGGAGGGAGGTTTGGCCTTTCTGAATTCCTCAAATTTATGACCCTTGGAAGTCGTTTGCTTCTTCTATTTTCTTCGAGAATAGGAACTGGTCCTGCTACTGGAAGAGCCTTCTGAATCACCAACTTCCTTCTTAGTGGAATTGTTTGGCACTGGTCCTTTACCTCTGGGGTGGACCTTTCTTGAGGTGCTTCTCTTAGTATGGCAATTGACATGATCATGTTTCTACACCTCGGGTTCATGCTACATTTGTCACTGTAGGTCAGATAAGCTCTGTAGTAAAACTGCATTAATTTTAGTTTGCTTTTCTTGCTCTTTCATCATCCTTTCATTGTCGGCCTTGCAGCTTTGCAATTCAACCATGAGACTCCTCACAGTCTCGGCTAGATCTGGAGGGGTTCCTATTGCTCTCCTTTCGTCAGACTCTTCGTCTCTATTGTGGGAGCCTTCTCCCATCTCTTGGTGAGTCACCATTCTCCACGTCTTGTAAATTCCCGTGGATGATCGTCTGCTTAGGTGAAAAGACAAATGTTGATTATTAGTCAAGAGTTAAATACATTTTACAATCTACACATAAATTTATAATTCTTTCACATGCATACACAGTTGGGTTCTCATTTTCAAGTCTTAATCCTGGACAAGAGAGTTAAGTTAGGGGGTTACTCCTCATAGGAGTTCTTCAAATGGAGCTTATGCGCAACTCGTGCATGAGCCCAATCAGGCTGAGTGTTGTAACCATGCTATGATACCACTTTGTCACATACCCACTACCTAAATCATATTTTTCTAGTCTTCTGCCGAATCAGAACCCCCCAATTACCTACGGAGGCCTAGCACGAGCTAGCTTTTTCTCTCTCCCCGCTCCCCTATGGTCGCGTGTCATGACCACAGTCCAAATAAATGCAGTACCTCTTTCATACTTTACGGCTTGTCACTACAGTGATGTCAAGTCATTGGACTTGGCAGCCGCCGAACCCCGACAGGGCTAGCGATCGGCCAATGGGGACGAATCGCTACAGGGTTAGCAAATGGCTAATAGGAACAAATCCCAACAGGGTTAGAGAACATACAATGAGAAATGGCCCTATTGCACAGTTAAGTGGAATACGGGTGGCAGAGAGGGAAATGTGAGATGGTAGTCGATGTGACAGGAGGGGGCCCCACTTCACACGCCACACTATTCTGGACACCCCCCCCCCATTAAAGGTAGAATGGCAAGGGGGATCCGGAATGCATCCTCAGCTGTAGATCTAGGTGAGTGAACTCTGGCCATCTAGATCTTCTCGCTACTTTTCTTAATGCTCATTCGTGCCCCAACATTAAACTGGCATCTCTTCCTTTCATCTGACGGTCATCCCAGTCCCAGGATCCTCCGAGAGGATCCTGACCATTCATCAGAGCCTAACCACATGATAACATATCGGGGTTTATAAGTCTGGACTTTTGGGTTTGAGAGCACAGGGGAACATACCCTTCGGTATCCCGAATGCCGAAACGCTGAAGTGCTAAATGAGCCTTAATCGGTGAGTAGTCCCTTAGGTTAAGCATTGGTCAATATGACCTCTTCCCATATGACCACGACATCTCTTCCATTAGGATTTATCAAGGAGAGAGCCCGGCCTATTGTCAACAGGACTCCCGAATCCCCGATTCCCGATTTCTCGAAATGGGTAATCTCTCGACATGTCACCTCCTTAAATCGGATGACCCACAACTGCTCCTAGGTTTCCACCTTGGAGAGTCCCGATCCCTTGTCACCGGGAATCCTGATTTTGTGATTCCTGACTTCCCATAATGGGAGATCTTACGACACGTGGCCTCCGTCAATTGGACGACCCAGATCCATCCCGGGATTTCCACAATGGAAAGTCCCGATCTCTTGTCAACAGGAATCCCTATTCTGTGATTCTCGATTTCTTGTAATGGGAGATCTTATGACACATGGCCTCCATCAATCGGATGGCCCAGATCCATCCCAGGATTTCCACAATGGAAAGTCCCGATCTCTTGTCAACAGGAATCCCGATTCTGCAATTCCTGATTTCCCACATTGGGAAATATTACGACACGTGGCCTCCGTCAATCGAAAGGCTTAGATCTATTCCGGGGTTTTTCACCCCTATACACTAGAGTCTTAACCCTCGGGTAACTCCTGACAGATCCAACGACTGTCCGGTTTTTCAGCTAAGATCTGATGGCTCATATTGGTTCCTACCCATGCATTCTTCCACAACTCCCTGAGCGTGGAAAATATCCACGGTCCAAATAATCTCATGGACCTTGGATATATACGATCCCAAATTCCTCACTTCCCACGAAGACACAAAAAACAAAGGGGTAAGGCATTTTAACACCTTACCTTCTCCTACCAATTTAACGGTCGGGTGTGTCTGCAGATTTCCCGACGGAATCTCATCCATCGATCAACACCTATCAGGGATAAGGTACTTAACACTTCATCTCCTCCTTCCGATATGAAAGTTGTGAGTGACCACAGATATCCTGATGGAATCTCATCCATCGATTCGATATTCCATCCTTATGCTACCATCTCAAGTTTTCAAGAGGATTGTTTCTCCTCATGCAGGGTTACTAAGGCTTTATGCCTTCACATTTACTTTCCAGGTTCTTGATGGGATTTTCAAGGAGGGTATCTCTATGGGGAGATTTACTCAGGGTACTACCTGAGGTATATAAGGGTATTGTCCACCCGAGAACCATACATGAATTCTGAATTAGATTAGTACGCATGTAAATAACAATTCATGAGAACATATGTCATATGTAGTCTCTTCCATACCAATATACAACTACTAGTACTAATCAAAACATCCTACATACATTCTTACAATGAATTCATTCACAGTTTCACAGCTTATGGGCATAATCATCAGAATAAACATATATATATATATATATATATATATATATATATATATATATATATATATAATCCTTCCTCTTTGCTATCACTCACTTTGTATAATGCCTGAGTTCTCCCCTCGTGTCCCCCTTCCAAATCGCTTCCACCCCACGCCTTATCCTCTTGTGAGGTTGTGTGTGCCATGATTTCCCTCGCGCTGGTCAGTCATGATGGCTCTATGGATAGGTGGTTTACCTCCCCATCCCTCATTAAGCCATCTACCTACCAGCCTGCGAGACATTTACTTCGGGGTCAGCGAGCCGCTTTTGGTTCTCCGGGCCAATGGAGTCCAAATACGGTATAAATTCTCGGTGGAAGTTAACGCCACCTTTCCAGGTGCCTTCCACCACCATCATGGTCTCTTTTTCTGCACATCCCCTCTCAACAGTCCTGCAATAAAATTTATAATGTTACTCACATTTATTGACCTTTTCCTCAAGGTCTCTTTACATCACATATTCACATTTATGATTTTTCCATAGTTCTTGGCGAGTCCAGTTATTTTTACAAACTGGGGGAAACATGGTGTTACATAGACCAAAACACAAGAATATTCAATGCGCTGGGAGACCGCATTAACTGTTGAAACACAAGATGGCTAGCCCATGATACAAGTCAACAGATCGCAAGATGTCATCACTCAACTAAAGTGTGCAAGATATTAAACAACTTCTCCAACAAACCCAAGGTGGAGGGATTTATAACATCTTTCTACTCATTAAATCCAGTAGCTGGGAGCGTCTGATGGTTAAGGAATCAATCTCCACATCAAGGCACTAGCAAGAATTCAATTTTTCTAAGAGAGCTTAAGGGTATGAAAGGTTAAGGGACCTTCACTTATTACATTATTTTATAATTTGAACACAATAATCAAAATCGCTTTTAAATGCACAAACATTCTATCTTGAGATTGATATTTTATATATTCGTGAACATTAATATTTAAATTAATAAAATTCAATAGATATAGAAGGACTCCCTTTTACAAAAAAATTATGGGAGTGAATAGATTACGCCAGCTATCCTTTAGGGATTTAACCTGTACTAATCACCATTTAAGAATGTATTGACAATAATAAAAATTTACTTGGCAATCTTAATTAATTACTGGTGAAATTCAATCTACTAAAATACAGGATTTGATAGTTCAGTGTACGTAATTGTAGGCAAAAATATATCTAATTGTTATTCAAGGGACTTATGGTTAAATAAAATGGTTAAATATAAAAATAATAAGATATATGCCATATGCAGAGAGGATTATGGTTGTCATATCAAATGGTTAAATATGAAAATAATCATAGATTTTTGATACACAGGAATGATTATGGTTGTCAGCAACCCAATAGCGTGGATTAAAAACTATTCAGTATTAATGTTAAAATGCAACAGTAAAGAACTCAAGGGCCAATTCAATTGGCAGGAGAAAAACACAGTAGTAACAAGCTGGACGTAAGGGTAAAACATAGTCTTATCATGTAGAACGCAGACCTAATAATGTGCCAACAAGCTCTAACATAGAGCAATTTTATTAAATAGAAACGACCATAAAATCACATAGAGACACGACCATTACCCTCCAAAAGCGCAGGCATCTAGTATACACACCATGACTAAACAAATTGTTGGTAATTCTTGGTGAAATTCGTCGGGTGCACAGGTATGTTACAAAGGAACTTGCTGGAGGAAAACACAAATGCAGGCATAGTCCAGATATGATAACCAATCAAGGATAAGATGTTGTGTAAACGTAACGAATCTAAAATGGTTGTGTAAAAATAAAGTGTACATGACAATCGTATTTCTATGAATACCAACTCTATATATCAATCAAGGGGGTTGGTTGCCGCATATACGGAAACTCACAGACCCAACATTCAACATTGTTCGGATAAATAACACACAATACCAACCACAAGTAGAAAGGCAGAGTACATAAGGATGAGGCTAGCATAAGAAGAATGAAAATGGTGGGGAAGGGTCATCAACGCAGCACCCAAGGGCATTGAAGGAAATAAAGACGAACATGAATTTGCAGTAGGCACAACATGTAAAATAGAAGGAATTATATATTAAATAGTCCATCGCAAAAATTTCAATCGAATTCTTTTTAAATTACTTTGAAACTCAGTGGTAAGAAGTCACTATTTAGCCATTAGAAAATGCCAATCAGATGAGTCAACTCTCATTGATAAATAACTCATTGTAACTGCATTTGAACTAATGCTATTCAATATGATTACAGTTAATTAAATCACTATCGGTATGTTAAAATTTGAGGTGGAGAATGCCAAAAAAAACAAACACTAACCATAGTCAATCAGAAACAAAAGACACCCCTACACACTTAATGCAACCCAAAAGTTCGTGGTCATTCCAGCAGGAAAACACAGTCAATAAAATTTGCTCATTATAAGTATCAATCGCAGTATCATAATCATTGTCATTATACCATAATTGATGATTTTTAGCATAATAATAACGCTAAGTTTTATCAAAAATTCGTTGTCAATAAAAGGTACTTTCATAGGTAAGCAAAGGCTAAATTGGCAGCCAAAAGATGGGTAAATAAAACAAAAAAGGGTTTTTTGGGCAAATTTCTCCCCCAAGTCAATGAAGCGTAATCGAAGAAGTAGCATTCACCAGGAAAACAAAACTAAATATATCAACGCAAGAATTTCTAGCAAGATATAAAAACGAGGTATAAAATGAGATAAGGAATGAGATATAAAAACGTCGAGTTAAAGAAAACTTCGCCATCAATCAAATTTTGTAGGGTTAATAAAACACATCAAGGTGCAAGATAATCATTCATCTAAGGACAACAATAGAGGTAGATGGCTGATATGTTCTTCCTTCACTCATGATCCTCGCACAGAAAAGCACAGCATTGAGATCCATAGTTCTTTTAACGCTAAGGCGAGGACCGTAGATCAGGCTCTTGACCAACTACTTCGGCGAGGACTGGTGAGCTAGGGACGAAGGGTAAACAACCATGAAGGTCACAATCAACATAGCAAGGTGGTCAAGACATGCGGTAATAAAGCCATGGGAGTTAACCTATCATCGAGCTAGGCTAAGAAAATTTCAGGAAACCATCTAGACAATCAATTCACTTACCCAAATAAAAGTGCATATTCAAGCATAAGTTCTAAAAAAATTAACCATACCATGAAGAAAGTGTATCGATGCCTGATCGCCTTCTATGAGTGACGTCCTGCGTGCTCCATGCAACTCCCGCTTGCTGATCGACGAGACTTCACTGGTACCACCCAACCAATGCTAAGGGTACTCTTCTTCCCCCTTAGCCCCTCGAGCCACAAAGGGGCCACACACTCACTATCTAGAGATTTCGTCTAGCTCCCAGCTCGCCTCGCAAGGCCAAGCTACCACTCCTCACCAAGCTGGGTATCCCAACCACCACAAATTAAGTCAGTCAAGTAGATATTTCTACAGTGTAACATTGCGCAAACCGGAGATCCCCTACCTCCATCTCCTCCCTTCATTATATAGAGTTTCTTGGTCAAAAAATTTCTGAAAACCCATTTTAATTCATTGTTCATTCATTTAATTCTTAATAATCCTCCCCATACAAGTGTCACCCATCCCATTCATTCCTCCAAAAACTAAATTCTTTAATTAATTAATTATCTTTATTTCCCTCACCCACCTAGAGTTACTCCTAGAATCACTCCTAGGTGTCCCCAAATTCTCTTACAGGTTTTAATGACTTTCCCCACCATTAAATTGTTAGTTCATTTTAAATTAGAAAGATCTTAAATGGTAGATACTTTTTTTTTTTTTAAATAAAAAAGGAGTAGTACCTGCTATACTATATTATCTCAAAACTTTGACAAAATAAACAGAGTCATGGCAACAGTCACCAAAAATGTTGCCGGTAATCGGAAACCAACATAAGTGGGAGGCAACTAGTAGTTATACAATAATACATTAAGAAAAGAGACATCTGTCCTGCCCCGAGGAAACCAGGACAGATGCCAGTGGTCCAAATAAACCTAAAACATTTACACAGTAAGACTAAAAAACCTGGAAAACAGAAGAACCTAGGCACCCGGTGACATGTCGCTTCCTCCAGTTTGCCAAGTCCCTGCCGGAATGGAAAAAGTCTGCATGCACAGGGGGCACTTTTGCTGAGTTGGAGCCCTAGAGAACGCATCGAGGAGCAGATCTATGTGTTGGTCCAGGAGGAGGGCCCTGTGTTCCAAGTCCGACATGTGGCTACGGAGCTCGAAGACCAAGGCCAAGTGCTCGTCACTAAGGAGAGGACCATGCGTTCCGCCACCCAAGCCACTAGGAGGAGCAGTCTTTGGTTCCACAACTTCGCCAATGCCAACCGCATGCTTACTCTGCACCACAACCGTCTCTGCGTTCACAATATTCTCGGCACCTGTAGCTTGCAGGTCACCCGTCCCTGGGATTTCTTCAACCACGCATCCAGGGAGGTCGTCTTCCTTAGTTGGGATGCACTTGGTGCCCTGCCTGCTGAAAGTCTCTATGGCGCTTGGTTTCGCGTCGCACGGCAAGTCCCCAATCGACAGGTCCTCCTCCACGACGCAAATTGGAAACAAATATGTGGTCTCGGTCTCCTTCTCTGCCCTACTGCAACCAGCTCCCTACTCAGTGATGGTGTCGATCACCGCCCTCCTCTCAACCCGAGCCTTCTTCCTGAGGATGGAAGACGCCAAAGCCAGCGCACGTTCAAGTTCCTCCTCCCGGCGCCTTTGCTCTTTGTGAGCATCCCAGGCTGAACCCCGTTGAGGATTTCCTCTCTTCCTGACCATTGTACCCAAGAAAATGCCAATCAAATGCAGAGTTGAATTAGAATAATTCTAGGTCAAGAGAGGCTGCGGGTGTTGGGCACATGCAAGCCACCAGTCCTGGAAAATCTTCTCAGAGTGCAGAGAGAAGGAGGTAAATAACCATGGAAAAGCCACACTAGGAGCCTTCCCTCGCTGCTCGGGCTCAAAAGAAAAAACATAACCAAACTGCTGAAGCCTCCATCCATCCATATCCGCGATGAATCCGTGTGCGCAGGGGGGGTTAATGGTCGCGCGAGGGAGGAGTACCTCCGTCGCATATCCTCTGCTATGGAAGTCCACCATCGTTAATGTGAATGTGTGGGTGGCGGCCATCAACTATTAAACTAGAGCTGAGTGCGATTCCAGGTGTCGCCTCCTCTATGTCGCGTGTCACCCCATCCGGGGCTTAAATGGTAGATACTTTACTAAGTTTGTCTTTCCACTTTTTCCCTTATGTTCCCTTTTTCCCTTTTTATGTTTACCTATTTTCCTAGTTTCCTAATATTTTAGATTTTCCCTCTTTCCCCTTTTTAATTAGAACTCAAAAAGGTAGGTGTGGAAATTAACCCTTTTTCCCTTTTCTCATTTAATTAATATATCAAAAATAATAAAACAATTAAATCCCCCTTTTTTTAAATTTTATTCCAACAGATTTTTGAATAAATTAAATTTATTACTCCCTCCGTGTTACAAGATTTAACAAAGATCATACTCTTTATTTTATTTTTTTTTAGTTTTATTATTATTATTATTATTATTATTATTATTATTATTATATATATGTTTATATATCTTTTTTTTTTTAATAAAAAGGATAAAATTTTACCACAAGCATGATTTAGACCTAGACCTTAATTTTCGTGATGGGTGACATTTTATTAGGGAAAATGT
>WSFP011580269.1:0-10514 GCA_009831015.1 Picea engelmannii | reverse complement strand
TGTGGATTTTAGAAATCTAAATAAATCCTCCCTCAAATACAATTATCCGCTTCCCAAAATGGATCACGTTTTGGAGAAGGTGGTTGGAGAAAATAGAATGTCAATGATCGACGGGTTTTCAGGTTATAATCAGATCACTATCAATGATCATGACAAAGAGAAAACAACCTTCACCACCCCTTGGGGCACATTTATGTATGACAAAATTCCTTTTGGTTTAATGAATGCAGGTGCTACCTTCTAGCGTGCTATGGATATCGCTTTCATCGGTGAGAGAGATAAATTCATGGTCATTTACCTTGATGATCTGATAGTTATTTCTAAATCCGATGAAGATCATTTGATACACCTCAAGCAAACGTTCGAGAAATGCCGAAATTTTGGTTTGTCCTTAAACCCTAAGAAGTCTCACTTTGTGATGCAAGAAGGTAAACTCCTAGTCCATATTGTGTATCGAGACGGAATTAAAATCGATCCTAAAAGGATCGAAGCTATAAACACTATAAATATCCCTAGAAATGTAAAATAAATTCAATCATTTTTAGGGAAAATATTTTTTTTGAGATTTATCCCGAATTTTGTTGAAATCGTAAAATTGATCACAAATATGCTGAAGAAGAACAATGAAGTCAAATGGACGGCAAAATCCAAAGCGTCGTTTGCACGTATCAAGAAAGTTATAAGAGAAGCACCTGTGTTGGCCAGCCCTAATTATCTCAAAGAGTTTCTGATTTTCTCATTCTCCTCCGAACACACGGTCGCGATAGTTCTCCTCCAGAAGAACGAAGAGGGTTTTGAGCAACCGATAACATTATTTAGTAAGAGCCTTAGAGATGCAGAATTGAGATATGATATAATGGAAAAGAAAATATACGCTATGGTAAAGGCACTGAAGGCTTTCAAAACCTACGTGTTACACTCCAAGGTAATTTCATATGTGCCCACCAGTTCTGTAAAAGATATATTGGTGCAGCCCGACAGTGACGGGAAGAGGGGTCGGTGGCTCGCTAAAATTCAAGAATTTGATCTAGAGGTCAAACTAACAAATCTTGTAAAAGGACAGGGCTTGGCTAAGCTCTTAGCTGAATCAAATTTCAGAGCACTCAAAATAAATAACATGTAAGAATACGAAGGATGTGTGGACATAGATGAATTCTATGACCAAATAGCTCCAACCAGAATCGAAGAGAAGTTTGCCTTATTAGGTTGGTATAAAGACATAGTATCCTACCTTCTGAACATGAACTGCCCAAGTTATTTATCTCCATCTAAAGACAGGACATTGAAATTACATGTGGTAAAGTACTGTATATCCGAAATCCAATTGTTCTGGAAAGACCCTCTAGGCTTCCTATTGGTTTGTTTGGTAGAATAAGAAGAAAAAAAGGTCATAAACGAATTCCACAAAGGAGTATGCAGAGGACATTACGTGTGGAGAGAAATGGCTTATAAAATCCTGAGGGCAAGATATTACTGGCCTAAACTCTTTTCAGATGTCAATACCAAAGTCAGAGCCTGTAAATCTTGCCAATTGTTCACAGGCAAGCAGAAACTCCCAGCATTACCTTTGGTTCCGATTAAAACCGATGCCTTGTTTCAACAATGGGGGTTGGATTTTATAGGTGAAATTAACCCACATTCCAGTGCTCAACATAGATGGATCATGAGCGCTACCAATTATTTCACCAAATGGGTGGAATCTATTCCAACTAGAAGAGATACAGATTCGGTGGTGATAGATTTTCTGGAAGAGAACATACTATCTAGATTCGGTTGTCCCAAAAAAATAGTTACAGACAATGCCCAGGCATTCAAATCTATGGCAATGGTTAGATTTTTCCAAAAATACAATATTATACTGGGCAACTCTAAAACATACTTCCCCCAAGTAAATGGCCTCACTGAGTCATTGAATAAAATCCTAATTACCATAATTAAGAAAGTGTTGAACGAAAACAAAAAATCTTGGCATGTGCATTTGAAGTACGCCTTGTGGGAGAATCGGATAGGCACCAAGAAATCGATTGGCACTTCTCCTTTTCAAATGGTATACGGGACCGACGTAGTGGTACCCATAAATCTGGCCCTACCCGTGATGAAACTTTGGAAGGATGAAAAAGAACAACCAAATCACATCACAAGAAGGATAAAATAGTTGATCGAAGTTCAACAGAACGGAATGGAGGTAGACGAAAAGCTTCAGAGGTATCAAGACAATATGAAAGCAATGTTCGATCATAAGGCTAAAGACAGGGAATTCCTCCTTGTTGATTTAGTTTTAAAATGGGATGCTAGAAGGGAAGACTCGACAAAACATGGCAAATTTGACCATATCTGGTATGGTCCATTCAAAGTCACAACTTCTGAAGGGAAGAACGCGTTTCTATTAGAAAATTTGGACAGTAAAACCCTTAACTCCCCCATCAACGGGCATTATCTGAAGCACTATATGCAATAAATAATTCCCAAATTTCCACTGTATATACCGGTTTGTGTTTCTTGTTTTTTTTAGCTGTTTAGTAAGTTTTATTTTCTTTTTCATCGCAAATAAAATAGGTTAGTGATATGAAATTTTCAACCCATTGAATTCCATAAATTTTAAAATCCTTACATTCTTCGTGTTACTTTCTTTCAGGATTCCAGTTTAAATCCCAAACATCATAAAGAGGAAAATGGACGGTCATGTATTGGGAAATTGATTCACCCAAAATAGGTGATAAAAGATAATTTACTAAGATGAGAACGAAATGGTAAGGAAAAGGTACGAATTCCCCAAATATTTAGATTGCAAATGAAGGTCACCTAAGTGCAATAATGGGCTCATGAGTATGAACTTTTTCACTCGATGGATTATCAAAAGAGTATTTTTTTACTGTGGATTCTAAAAATTTCCCCTGGATAAGATTAAAATAATCAAAATAAAATAGAAGAAGTGAAGCGTCCTAAATAAGAAAAAGGTTCCAGGAGTCAGGATTGCGTTATAACACCTATGCTTACAAAATCTAAAACCTTCTTTGTCGCTCTGTCCCGAATCTTTGATTCTTTCCCCTTGAATCCTGATATCTTCCCATGGTTTTCACAGAAGGAAAAGAGGTTTCACTTTAGCTCTGAAAGACAACAAACGATTTTTCTGAACGCAAGCAAAAAGGGTGGCGAGTTCTTGCGAACCCCCAGCTCTCACTGAACTTAGATATGCTTAGGCTAATCCTAAATCCCTTGGTTTTTTCAACAAGTCTTGACGATTAGTCTTGATCAAAAGAAGGCCCCTGGAAATAAACTCTCCCCTAAAGCTTCCCTTCCAACTAAGATGTTTAGAAGGTCAAAGGAAAATAGATCCAGAGTAATCAAAGTGAGTTAAAATATGCCAGCTGCAAAATTATACGTAGATATTACCCCTGATATACCTTCTACTAATTGATTGTCCCCACTTCATGGCAAAGGAAAATATAAGACAGATGGTGAAAGGAAAATTTTCAAACAATTGATTTCCCCCACTTCATGGCAAAGGAAAATATAAGACAGATGGTGAAAGGAAAATTTTCAAACAATTGATTGCCCCCATCTAGTCCGAAAAGAGATGATGAAAGGAAATTCAAAAAATGATTTCCCTCATCTCAGCATTTAAATGAAAAGTTACGGCTCGAAGTGGTGAAAGGAAATTGAATAAAGGGAATCAAACAACTTCACTGGGGTACTGAACAGGCTCGCTGGCAGTGAAGCAATGTCTAAAATATCTATAAGCCTGTTACAAATGAATTGTACCGTACTATGGTAATTAGTTTTCTTTGAAAACTTATCTACATCCAAGGTGTGTGCAAGACTCCCTGATTAAAAACATTAAAGTTACTTCACCTTGATGCAAGTAAAATCAATAGAACCTGTTCAAATCCCCAAGGTTGTTTTGATCATCTTGAGAAGACCCGAATTTAGTATTAGAGGAGTAGGAGGACTAATTTTGAGATAAGATATTGATTAATTTCGAAAGCATTCAGAAGTAAAGATGAAACCCCCTTTCTCCCTCTGTATCCTCTTCCCGGACAAGTTTCACAGAAGCAAACTAATGACTCCATTTACCCAATAAAGGCACTTGGTCTACAGTTCTTCTCGTCCCGCAAGGAGATGAGATCCCTAGTTGGAGCCTATGTTGGAACACTTGTATTTTTATGAATAATTTGGTCATCAAAGGTCGGAGCCGCCTTTTTCTAATTATTGAGATGATACGCCTCAGCCTAAAATGTTGGATTTCGTGATTTCATATATATCATGGTTATACATATCTGAACCCTCGATATCCCGACACGCGAAGTGGCGAAGTTGGCTTAAGTTTAATCATGGTTTTTTAACATTTAAACATGGATTATCACCTTTGATACATCGTACTCTCATGTTTCGGGAGTCACACCTCAAACGCTCTTCGAATTTCTGACACGCAAAGTTGCGAGATTAGTTTAAATTAAAATTGGTTAATAGCAAGAATAATGACTTTTAAGCCATATGTAATCTTCATCATGATTTCGTGAATCGGCGGTTGTTACCCCAGAAACAACACATTTGTAACTCTGATCCCCAAAGTCGTGATTTTCGTTAATTAATCGTGGTTAATTAAAATCTTAAGTCAAATCATAGTTAATCAACCAAATCGCAATATCGCGAATTCGGGGTTTGCAGATTCAACGACTAGGAGTAAAATCATCTGATACTGCAAACTCTACAAAGGGGCTTAAGGACAAAACTCACTTAATAAAAGGTTGAACTAGATTAATTAACACCTTAAATGACCTTCAAGACGTACGGCCTACGGACCGAGATTTAAATGTTGTCGCGATCCTCTAGAATCACGAATTATCAAACATTTATGGCATTTATTAAGAAATTTAGTGAGGTGACTGATAGTAAGATCCTATTTTATTTCTAAATCTTTCTATTAAATCATTTAAACGTTTTGTCAGAAAGGACTCGCACAGAATTAAGTACTCAAAGAAAAAAGGTTTCAGTCATTATCTTGGATTTCTTTCTAATTTGTGCAGAGCCAAGTTCACTAAGGTAACCTCTGTCTGTGTTTTCATTTTCTGTAACAAGGGATCTAATTGCAAGGTTCTATATCATGTCTCCGTGAAAAGAATCCAAGGCACCTGCCGAGAGTCTAGGTCAAGGTTCAGATATTATTTCTGATACCTCGCCTAGAAGTATCAATACTATCAAAACATGGACGTATGTCTCCGACATTTTGCAATCTGAGCTAATAAATTGTCTAGATGATTCCAGCGATAACGAGAAAGACGACTTGTCTACCAAATACAAAATCGTCGCTCAGTCAGAGATGCACAAGATAGCAGCAAGGCCACGGCTTTATCCCTATTATGATATGATCAAATGGGCTCTAGACCATGTAGACATCCCGACTAGGACAATTTTCAACGAGCAGAAGGTGGAAATTGGGACATTCAGACCAGAGCATTTACAGGCAATGTATAAATTATCTCCCACACCAAAACTTACTCACAATGTCAGATTCTTGGAGGATTTCAAAAACAAGGAATGCGAGCAGTTTGGGAAAAGATTATCCTATCTGATCAAAGACTGGGTTTCGTACCCCGTGAAATTTAGAGCCAATACTAATGGAATTTATTCAATCTCATCGTTGGTACCACAATTCATGTATATAGCAATGATGGTTTGCAGACTGTATGGGAAGGAGGACACCTCTCACTTCTATCTCCCATGGGTACCACTTATTCACACAGTAGTAGAGGGATTCTCTTTCAACTGGGCCAAATTGTTGTCAGACAGTCTGGCCAGTCGAATTACCGAATATCGAGCACAAAAGGCGAGTGGGAAAGCATCCTCATTATTCATGTCCACTTACATCATGGACGTTATTTTCTTCATGAAACCTTTCCCATTAATGAGATGGAGTTGGACTCCAACTAATCCAGAGCCTATTCATGTCTACCACTCGAAACTCTGGGAAAATAAAGCCAAAGAATTTGTCTATGATATTTTCAACTGGGTAATGGTACCAATGCATGTCTCTATCTTCGGTCATCCGCCTCCCAATATTTTATATAAAATCATGGCCAACCTTAGCAACATGGAAGATTGGTATATAGAAGTGGAATTTTCGTATATTAGGGTTTTTGGCACCTTTGTCCCCCCATATGCTCTGTCGCTATTCTTACTAGACCAGTTAGTATGTCATGAGATCGCCAGGCAAACTGTGCTTGGTGGGATAATCAAGGAGCTCAAAGGAGTATAAAAGAAGGTATGGTCACCCTTCCCCATTCACATTGGTACATATTCTTTATTATATTTCGGCCATGCCAAAGTGGAGGCTATGGCCTTGGAGGAAATGAAATCGGTGGACATTGAGTTTAATAAACATGACCCTAATAGGGTTGTGAGTAATCACATGACGAGTTATGGGCTGAAGTGATACGAACACGAAGACTCACTTCATGACAAAATCTTCCGAGGTATGAGGTCCTGCTCTGAAGTCTTAAGTCGGGTTCAAGCTCTGTTTCCCGGTGATATGGTTGATTTTTATACATTCCAATAACACAGGAGAAGTTGCTTCCCTAAAGTTTTACAGGGCAGAAACTCACAACCTCCGAGTACACAGCAAACAGAAGATAAAATTTCAACGGGTGCAAACCATAGCAAATAAGAGACTCAGGAAAATATAGAGGAAGCTAAGATCTCGAATCAGGAAGAAGAGATCCCCACCCAAGAAGAAGGAAACCCAGAGATAGTTACCAAGGAAATCGGCAGCCCCATTGTGCCCCTCACTCCCTTACAATTCACAAAGGGGAACCCTGAAACAGAGTGGATATCCAAGGAGGACCTGACACCTATCTTTGTAGAAGAGTTTCCTCCTAATGAATTCTTCTTCAGTAAGAAAAGGAAGGCCGTGGTAAAATAAGAAACATACCAAAGAGCGAGCGCAGTAGCTAAAAAATACAAAATCCTAACAAATGGAGAAGCCTTGGAAGAGGAAGAATTCGCCGATGAGGTAGCAGGAACATTGGGGGCTTACACAATAGCCAACCAATATTTAGTCGGAACATTGAAGGAACAGTTGAAACAAAAGAACCTACTGATCAGAAAATTGGAGGCTCGGTTAGCAATGGTAGAGGTGAATCCTAGGGATGAAGAAAACAAAGGTTTCGAGCAAGCCAGAGTGACTGATCAATAGGAAATAGAGAGACTTAAATCCGACCTTGAGCAGCTGCATCAGTCGACACAAATAAGCCAAACGCAGGTAAGTCAACAAGAGGAGAAAATAAATTTGTTGCAGTCTAAATTAATTTATGTTGAAAACCAGGTCATAGACATAACATTATTCCAATCCCAAGCCATAGAAATACGAAATAAGGTAGAAGTAGCTCAACAGGATCTACTTGCCAAAGTAGAAACCATACAAAATCATTTTCAGATGATAGAACAAGCATTAAAGGATATATCCTCGAGAGAAAGAGAAGTTGCAGCAGCTCGGGTTTCTTTCCAAGAAGTTGTTATAACAACAACAAAATAAGAGGTGGCCATCAGTTCCAGGTCGTCTATCCCAGAGCAAACTAGAGGTAACATCTTACTGAAGGCATGGGAACATAATATATCTGAGAGAAGAAAAAGAGCTAAAGAGATGAGAGATACTTGTGAAGAGACATTCATCTTGATAAATAAAAATTTGTTAGATCTCGATAAATAAAGTAGTGTTGGAACACTGGGCAAAATTAACATAGCCAAGCATATGCTGGATATCAAGGAAAATGGGGAAAAAGGACAAATTGAATTATCCCAGGTAAGTCAGGTCAATATCGCCCAAGTGGATAAATGGTTGATAAGACCAAGCTTGCAATTGTGGTCTATCATCACCGAAGATAGACAAGTAGGAAAAATATTGCCACAGTTGGCAAAGAAGTGTTACACTTTTGAGGCGAACAGTCAAGTCGAACCTTCCAAGATGATAACCCAGTTAGTAGAAAAGTGTGTTATTTGTATCGAGCAGGGGAAAGGGAAGACTTTTGGAGGCAAGTAGTGAAATATGTTGATCCCATCCTATTTTTGGAGCCAAAGAACAAGAAAAGAAAATGCCCTACCCATGTGGAGGAAGACAAGAGACAAGGAAGTGAAATGCTTCATTTTCCATTTGTAATCGAAATTTTTAGAACGATTAGCATTCAAAGCATTTTAAAATTTTGTATAAGTATAATTTTGAAAGAAGGATCAAGGGCGTTTTTTTCCTTTTGACCGATTGTACCAGAGAATATTTTTTTGCCAGAATTAATACAAGGCAGATTGAAGACTCCTTTTTCCGTCAAGACTGGGTTATGTGTTTCTTCTGTTATTTCGCATTTCGCATCATTTCTCATATGTTTTTTTAATGAATGCTTAGCTAGAATTTAGTACAACCTCTACTGTGGTGGTCATTTATTTCAATTATCTAATCGTTTACAGCTTTTCCTCTGTATCGGCTATCAACGGGTACAAGACCTGTGAATTGTTTAGATTTCTATATCATATGCTTCATTAGAGTTTTCTCTTGCTCATTTTCTTCTTTTGTCACAAGGTTATATTCTTCCTAGATTGATGCCTCACATTGTTCAATAGATCTATGTTTTCTCTCACTTCACGCATGGTTTTAAAATTTAACTCAGTTATGGAAAATGGCGTTTGGTTTTGTTATGCTATTATTTTAATTTTGGGGTTCTTTCTTGTATAATATAAAGGTGAAACTGCAAACAACACTTTATAAAAACTATGCTCCTCTATGACTATCCCTATGGCACGACAGCCCAACATAGAACCCGGTCTCTCAGACCAAACCAGCCTTGCTTTAAACCTTTTTGATACCATTCTGAAAACCAATACTACCCGGACCGAACTTGAACGTTCATGGGAAGCCATTGAACGAGATATAAACATTCAGGAATAGTTAGAAGCTAGACCCAGACAATGCATAAACTAGCCTTAGCTTCTTTTCCCAGTTGTTTTCTCCTTTTACATCTTTCACACTTTTTTGGATGCCTAGAATCGGTACTTTATAGCATTAAGTACAGACTCTGGAACAACATATTTTTGGCGTCGTTTCCAGGGACGGAGATACAAAATCATTTTCCTTGGGAGAACGTGCAAGTTTCTACTTTTTGATAGTGAACAAAGAGTGAACACCTTCTAAAGGCTAAGTTTTTATTATTCACTTGGAGACTCCACGTTAAGTAAGTTGGCATCCGGTCAAAGGAACACCAAACAAAATCCATATGGTAAATAGACCACACATGTTCCAGATCCCAAAAAAATACTAAAATCAAGAGGTTCCCTTAAGCCAACTACTACGGTCTACCAGCTTAGACACACACAACCTAAGGCCAAGATCCCACTCGAAGTAGTGACTTTGCAAGGAGATCTCATCGAAACCCTCTCTAAAGAATAGAAGACAGTCGAGGCTGAAACCCTAAACCCAAATTTAGCTTTCCCGAAAATTAAATCTGAAACTCATACAACTACCCCCTGCATAAATGAAGGTGAAAATCCCTCAGTAAAGCTCAGATAGATTGACACCCCCATAACTCTTCAGTTAGTTTTCCTGACCCCACTAAGTCTCAAAGAGTATATCATATACTCGGATTCCACACCTGTGGGTTCCCCCATTTACATCTCTTGAAAGTCAGAGGAACCAAGCCCCCGTATCCCGTTTCCACCTTTTTCAGCCTTCTTGTCTCCCAAAGAAGATAAATATTCTCTATACATCTTCCAAAATCCTATGTACAACATACATGTTTCCTCTCCTAGAGTATCTATGGCTGTGACAAGAGGAGGAGTGGGAGGCCAAGGGCCACCCCACCACCCAGGATTTTCACTAAAGTATCTACCAGATACGCTCCTCTGGTCCTCCCGGTGCCCCTGCATGACCTGTCTGAAAACTACATGAAAAACCTACCTAATTTTACAGGGGAAGGAGACCTAACCGCAGTCGAACATATAAATTTATTTGACCAATTTGCTGGCATCCTAGGTCTCGAACATGAATATGTGTATTCATGGTTGTTTTTCCAAACTTTTGAAGGACAGGTGAGAACCTAGTTCCGAAGTCTGCCCATAGTTTCAATATTATCCTATGATGCTCTAGAAGATTATTTTATTAGGCAATGGGGCGAAAGGAAGGACCATTTATACTATCTGACTGAGTTTGAATCTTTGAAGAAAAAAAGTTCAGAAACTGTTATGGAATTCATTCAAATATTTAACAAATTATATAATAAGATCCCAGTCGAAGTTAAATCGTCCCAACCTGCAGCCAAGGTAACCTTTGCGGGAGCCTTCGAACCCGATTTCACACTTTTATTAAGAGAAAGGAGCGGGGCTGACCTAACCCAAATGAAAGATGATTCTGTGGAGATCAAGTCAAACATGATGGTTGTTCGACAACACAGGTATTCCAACAGAGGACGAACACCTTCAGTAACCACTCACATAACCAGATCAAAGATCAACACACTGATGTTTTCACGTGGTAA